>PVIH01006524.1:0-110159 GCA_004025045.1 Sigmodon hispidus | reverse complement strand
GACTGGAAATCTTTCCTTTCAATGCATTATTTCTGTTGAGAATTTTATCAAGCTGAAAGAAGGCTGATTAGAATACCTACTTAAAAAAAACTAATTATTTCTGTGATTTTACTTTTTCTATTATCTGATGTATGTGTCAACATTTTTATTTATGTATAAGGCCAAATAAAGTTGGTTTCTGTAATCTAAAAAAAAAAAAAAAAAAAAAAAAAGAAAAGTAGATTTAATTAGATGGAATGAGGTAGCCATTGAAACTTTCAGGCTATAATAGAATGCCAATGTTCTTGTTTTAAGAAAAGTATAGCACAGATATTCAAAACATGTTCATTGGATAAATGGCAGCAAAGCAAAATATGCTTTGACAAATTCGGAACAGCAAGTATAAAATCTACTCATGAGGTTGTGGTGCCATAGGTTACACACCCAGGCCTGGATTCCTCTCAAAGAGGACCCTAGTTCCTCCCAGAATTCCCCACCCCTCCCTTTGCCATGGCCTCTAGAGGACTTTGGCCCTAGTCCCCTAAACTTCTGTCAAAATGGATCTCAGAGGAGCTTATAACAATTGGTTATATAAGGATAAATGTTGAAATATTGATCTGTGAAAACATAGGGAAATTTTTCTGAAGAAGAAGAAACAGGAGGACTAGTTAGTGAGACCAAACTAAGGAACCATATACCTTTGAGAAAATGTAAAGATGCTTAACTGCATCTATCTGTAACACGCCTAAAGCCATGTGTTGCATCCACATAATAGATAAAATGCATTTGCTTATCATTTAATCCATTAGAATTAAGTCTTTATAATAAATAAAATAGAATTCTGACTGATAAATAACGGGAACACACTATCTTTCTTTTAAAAAAGGATAACAAAGTCTGAGTCAGGACTTCTGTCATCAGAAATAGAAAAATATGAACAAAATTAGGAGTTAATTTAGGTAGGTTATCATTCGCAGATCTTGTAAATAAAAGATAAGATAGCTTGTTTACTACAAGCATGTCCTCTGGGAAGTTTGAGAGACATGAAAGTATTTATTGTTCTCAGGAATTCAGTCCTAACTAATCAGTCTTGCCCAGTTGCTTAAATTTAGGCCTCTCAAGACGGATCCTCTGATCATCTGACTGAGAAAACAGAAGCAACAAAGCATCAGGGAAGCCTGAACTTGAGTTTCAGGAGTATTGGACCACTGTCACATCAGACTAGAAAGTTACACTGTTCTGTGGAAATGATAAAGTTCAATTAGTACTGACAGCAGGTGACACAGTAACCAGTGTCTTGGAGCATCATTCTCAAGCAGTGATTCGTTCCCTCACTGCAGTGGGTATCTAGTGATTTTTAGATAGCTAGTCAATTACCAAAATGGGAGGAGAGGAAGCCACAACTGGTGTCTGGGAATCAGAGCCCCAGGATGGTGTTCAACATCCTGAACTGCACAAGATCATCTCTCAGAAAGAAGAAAAAAAATCTCACATAACATGCCAACTGTGGTGAGGTTAAACAAACCTACATCCAAGGGTTGAGAATTGAAAGCTGTTTATGTTGTGCAGCAAATTTGCATCAATTGAAACAGTCTATTTTTTTCTCTATGTTTAGTAAACGTCCAGCATGTGGCAATCTAGTTGTCAGGAACACCAAGAGGAATTAGGTACAGAGGAATGAGGTAAAGAATGAGCTATCTGAAAGCTGAGGCTACCAGGAGAGACATATGCAAAGGTTTCAGGATAAAAGCTCCTGGTGAGTGCAAAGGGGAGACAGTAACCCTGTCTTAGTTTGAGAAATTGTGTTATATGATCATTGCAGCCAGCAAAGTTGAGCCTCAAGATGGTCTAGTGTAGAGTATGAGCAGATCTTTTTTTTTTTATCCTAGCAAATAAGAGAATAGAAGAAAAGGCAACTAAGATGTTTACCTTCACACAAGGAAAAGAGAACTATCAAGTATGTTTCTAATCTCATCACAGAAACAGTGACTGGTGACTACCTCAGGGACAATCCAAGAGCTAAGGAAAATGGTATCGCACATGCCATATGTCTTTTGAGCTTCCAACGCCCCTCTTCTTAGAGAGGTTTCTTTTGTCTTCATCATGTTACTTCTCTGTACTCACTTTACCTGGGCACATTTGCTAGAGCAAAGAGAATTAAAATGGTGTAGTCATACATTAATATAACAGAATATTATTGATCTCTAAACAGAAATTAGCAATCAAGCCTTTAAATGATATGGAGAAAAATTAAAAGCCTAGGATTAAATGAAAAAAAAATCCAATGTGAAAGTTACATACACAATAAGCTTCCAAATATATAGCATCCTAGAAAATGGCAAAATTGCAATGATGTAAAAGACACCACTATATAACACTGGGTAAGAGGAAATAGCAATGAACTAGAGATGAGCAGAGAACATTTGAGGCAGTGAAACCACACTATTAGATAGTACAATAGTGGATCCATGTCTCTACCGTAGTAGTTTGAATGTAATTGGCTCCCATAATCTCATAGGGAACAGAGCTGAGAGGTGTGACTCTTTGTTGGAGTGGGTATGACCTTATTGGAGGAAGTGTGTCACGGTGCAAGTAGGCTTGGAGGTTTCTTCTCTATGTTCAGGATACCATCCAGTTGACTTCCTGTTGCCTGCAAGATATAGGACCTTCAGCCACTTCTCCAGTACCATTTCAGCCTGCATAATGTCATGCTCCCTGCCATGATAATGAACTAAACCTCTGAATGTAAGCCACCACCTCAATTAAATGTCTTCCTTTATAAGAATTATCACTGTCAAATTGTCTCTTTACAATAAATACCCTAAGACAATAATCATTGTTATATATGATTATACATTGATATATATGTACATTCATTATAAATAATATTTATATTTATTACATGGATTATAAATAAATACACTTGTCTAAGCCCATAGAATGAACAACACTAAAAGTGAATGAGCACTGGGTTCTAGTTAATACTGATGCTTAGCAGCATAAATACCAGTTTTTACAAATATGCCACTGTGTGCAGCATGGTAATAATGAGGGATGGCTGAGGTCGTGAGGAATGTAAGACAGATGATGCCAACATAATGTACTTTATGCCTAGTGTTGTAACCAACCTAAAAACTGTTTCACAAAGATTATGTACAAAAAAATCACAGAATAAATTTCAGACTCCTTAAAGGATTCTGTTAAAGACCTTTTCATCTGTTCTGTGGTGCTGTTGAACTCATCCCAGGTTCTACATTTTTTTCTGCTTTTGCTATGGAAGCCTCAGGTATCCATATATTCTGAAGGAAAGGTTTATCATGAGACCTCATTCATGCATGTCCTCTAGAAACCTATCACCAAGAACTTCAGTGTCTCAGAACAGGGATAAGATATACACTTGCAGTACTCCTGGTTAATTGGTGAATAACTCATGCAAGATACTCTTGTCCAGCAAGCCTCATGGTTAAAACAGGGCCATGCTGAACATTCCATTTTGCTTTCTGTTGGCTCTCCTATAACAGAGCAAAGTCCACAATCACAAGACAGTGCCATTAGCAACCCTTCTATGGCTCTAGTCCTTAGTGGGTGGAAAATAAGTACATAGTACATGATTGAACCTATGAGCAATCAAACCAATGGACATGCATGGTGTCCAGGGTGATTATGAAGCCTGAAAGGGACGCAGCATGAGGAGTATCTGAGCCAGGCCACTGGGCCCTTCCCTCTTCCTGTGAAACTGTCCTTTCACTTACAGCTGTCCTCAGCTGCCACAAGGACTCAGTCCCAACAATTAAGAACAACTATCGAAATTTCAACAAAGAGATTTCAGGAATAGACTGCTGCTGTGACGGGAGAGAAAGGCAGCAGCGCTTGCTTCCTGTTTCCCTTGCACTATCTACAAAAGTAGGTCTTTGTCTCCAGTAATTGCACATTAGGGAAAAAGCAGTATCAATTTAAATGTAACACGTTTCAACCTAGGGACAGGCTATTTCTATCTCAAGGCTAATCTAATGATTCCCTCAAAGCCCCAAACCTACTGATTCAATTACCTCAGGAAAATATTTGAAGTTGAGATAAGTTTTCTTTTAGAGATCATTATAATGTCCCTTGATCCTGCAGAATGCAGGAGAGAAACACAGACTGGGCAGCTACAACACAAGGACAGACCCTTGTTCTGCCTCTCACAACGGTGACAGATCATGTCTTCTCTTTGGACATCGAACCACAAATTTCCAAAAATCTGAAAATTAGCAACAGCAATGATCCTTCTGAGAACATGTTTAAAGGAAGCACTGTGTAAAATTACAAATTTGAATAGACAAAAGGCCAACAATAAAAGCAAATTTCTCATAGTAACCATTAGGCTCTGACTATTCAGTCTGGTCTGTAGTGTTTCCCACAGGTGATACATGAAGCCTAGTTATTGGTGACCCTTAGATAAATGGCCCATCTCAAGAGAGACAACTTTTCAAGGCTCACTACCCATTCAGAAAAGGAGAGGGCTGTCCCAGATATAGTCCCATCTGATAAGATCAAATAATTCATCACTTAATAAAATAACTTTCACTGCACCTCAGTAGTGTAACCTCATCTATGGAAACTTGCCACAATGTTTTTACTTTGTTTCAAGGAATTTTTTCTTTCTAGTAATTTGCATTTAGTAAACTCCTCTATTGTCTATAGCACAGGCCTTCTGTATCCTATTTTGTAAGCCAAGATTCAGTGTTACGCTTGAACAACAAAACGAATTGGCATCACCAGGAGATTTATGAATTATGAGAAGTGGTGTAACTATAAGGGAGTTCTCACCATCAATGCCTTCCAGTCTCAAGGAAAATGTGTTAAGGTTTTGAGAAGGATATATGTGTTAGTATGGGTGTGTGTGAGTGTGTGTGTATGTGTGTCTGTTTGTGTGTATGAGTGTATTGTGTGTGTTTGTGTGTGTGAGTGTGTGTGTATGTGTGTGTGTTTGTGTGTATGAGTGTATGTGTGTGTGTTTGTGTGTGTGAGTGTATGTGTGTGTGTTTGTGTGTGTAGTATGTGTGTGTTTTGTGTGTGAGTGTCTGTGTGTTTGTGTGTGTGTGTGTGTGTGTGTGTGTGTGTGTGTGAGTGTGTGTGTGCTTGTGTGTGTATGTGTGTGTTTATGTGTGTATGTGAGTGTTGTGTGTGTATGTGTGTGTGTTTGTGTGTGAATGTGTTCATTTGAGGGAATTTTATTACCAGTTAGTATGAAATAGACTTACTATTAAAGAAACATCTATTACATTATGTTTTTATCATTTCCAGATTTCAGCTTACAAGGCCTCGTTAGCAATGAGGAAAATGATCACTTCAAATGAGTTCTTTGGTATATGCAAGACATTGTGCACAGATTTTATTTAGAACTTTTGATTCCCCAGTGACCACTAAAGAAATTAGTGGAGACCACTTCAATCACATTTTACAAGGTTTCTCTCATGGGATTATTTTTATGGCAGCAAATGTTGTTGCATATTAAACTCACAAGCTAATTTCCAAGTAATAAAATGCTGTTTTCCAGCATAAAGTAACAAATTAATGGACCAATAATGGGACAACTTTGGTTTAAAGTCATCATTAGGACACTGAAGAAATTGGTCTTTTAAAAAACCTTTCTTAAATTGGCCATTTTGTTTTAATATGTTAAATTGTTTACATTAGTGATATATGGTAGGTGCTTAGTAAATGCTTACTGAATTAATTTTGTCTCACTTTCACCAGTGAGGAAATTGTCTTGAGGATGTAAGTGCTCTGAGATAACAGTGGTGGCACTCACGTGCCTGATGCCAAACTCAGCTTCTCCTTTCTATCACTTGGCTTCTTAAGTCTCTGTTGAACAGCCCACTTCTAAGTCAAAGCTTAAATAGAATATAGTTTTCTTCTTCTTCTTCTTCTTCTTCTTCTTCTTCTTCTTCTTCTTCTCCTCCTCCTCCTCCTCCTCCTCCTCCTCCTCCTCCTCCTCCTTCTCCTCCTTCTCCTCCTCCCTCTTCTCTTTTTCCTCCTCCCTCTTCTTCTTCTCCTTCAATTATGTCTACCTTCAGCCTGAGTCTGTTATAAATCACGAAAATGCTCTCTGATTGGCAAAGATATCCAGTAGAAGGGAGGACGAATAAGACAGAAAAATGAAACAAAAGAGTAGGCTAGTTTAAATTACTTTCATAGAAACCCTGACAATGTGACCCTTCCTATTCCTGACCCTAACACTTTTTTTAAAACCCAATGAAAATATTATATAGAATTACCCTTCTTACTGGAACTATGTAATTATTAATATCACAGATAACATTAGTAGAAACCAATCAAAGTTAAAATGAATATATTGAACACTGAGGAAGAGGGTAAGGATATAAAAGAGTATAATAATTGTTGTCAACAATCCTACTTCTCACTGGCAAATCTGAAACTCACTTGGTCACAGACCCTATGTAAATAAAAATATTCTTCAACACTGGATATAAAACATTCTAAAGGTTTTATTTTTCTCTAATATCTAATAGCAAATATATGTGTTGAGCCTGAAAAAGAAAGTAGATATGTGATGACTAATGTCATCAGTTTCACAGCATCTAAAATCGTCTAGAAGAAAAATTCCTGGGCATTTCTAAGAAACAATGTCTAGACATAGTTAAGTGTAGTGGGAAGACCAACCATAAATATGAGTGTTACCCTTCCATGGGTTGGTGTTCCAGATGTAATTAAAAAGAGAAAGGTGAGGACTGGTGAGGTGACTTAGCAGGTCAGAGACAATTGCTGCCAAGCCTAATGATCTGATTTCAGTCCCCATAACCAGTATGATAGAGGGAATGAAAGAAACAGAGACACCTCCATTCCCACTGTTAGGGGTCCCACCAAAACACTATGCTAACAACCATATCATATATACAGAAGACCTAGTGCAGATCCATGCAGGCCCCTGATTGCTAATGGCATCCTTACATACTCATCGATCAGTACCTAGCCCAATCGCCATCAAAGGGACTACCCCTGGCAGCTGATGAGAGCAGATGTAGAGACCTACAGTCAAAGATTAGGGAGAGAGAGAGAAGCCAAATTGGATATTTTCATTGGGTCCCTTCCTTTGGAGCTTAGGGAAGAGCAAGAGAGTGTTGAAGAATATTTATTTTAAGGTGTGTTACTTTTGTTTATGTTGCATTTGTTTAACTTTGTAAAGTTGTGTTACCTTGTCTAAAACACCTGATGGTCTAATAAAGAGCTGAATGGCCAGTAGCAAGGCAGGAGAAAAGATAGGTGTGGTTTGCAGGTAGATTTATAGAAGGAGAAATCTAGGAGGAAAAAAAGAAGTAACTAGAGAAGGAGGAGGATTCCATAAGCCATCCACCCAGCAACACAGAATGTCATGGAGTAAAAAACAAAGAAGAGAATACAGAATTAGAAAAGAAAAAGCCCATAAGCAAAAGATGGATAATTTAGGTTAAAGAAAGCTGGCAAGAAACAAGCCAAGTTAAGGCCAGGCATTTATCAGTGTGAATAAGTTTCTGTGTGCGATTTATTTAAGAGCTGGGTGGCAGGTGCCCCAAAGAGAAAAAAAAAGAGAAAAAAAAATGTGGAATCCAGACAGGCTAAGGATACCATGAGGCACAGTCCACAGACTTCAACTGGATAGGGGCCACAGGAACCGAAATCAGGAATATTAAGTAAGATGCTCCATTCACTTTTATAAAATTAGAGCTCAGTAGAGAAATGGCTGATTTAAAGCTTTGACAAAAAATGGTATAAAATGATCTTTGGAACTTTCCTCCAGAGAGCAGAACAGTGTATTTTTAAAAGAGCACTAAAAAAAATGAGATGAGGCACAGAAGCCACTAGAAAAGGGACTCCCATTTCCAGAGAGGAGAAAATTGGAGCATTGAGATAAATAATAACACTGAACAATGCATCCTTTCACAAAAAGTCTGGTGGAGAATGAAGCATTTCATGTGGTTTTAAGTCGTCTCCTAGAAAACATTTATTAATTACAATGGACAGCGGGTAACCACATGAGAAAGAACCAATGAGTGAGAAAGACCAAAAGGAAGCTAAGCATAACTTTGTAAAAACCAAGGAGCTAACATGGCATGATTCTGCATATTCCCAACACACACACAACACAGGAAGCTAATCCCTAGGAAACTTCATGAGGTTTTGTTCCAAAGATCTTATCATGAAGTCCAGGAGTCTGGGGTTTGCCAGACCTGGGTCCTTCCAGTTACAATTGCTGCCTCCCTAACAGTTTACGAATCACATATTGTGATCACTCCCTTTAGTTAATGTTACTGAAAACAACTCTTTTTTTAAATTTTTTAATATTTATTTATTCATTATGTATACAGTACACAGAAGAGGGCACCAGATGTCATCATCGATGGTTGTGAGCCACCATGTGGTTGCTGGGAATTGAATTCAGGACCTCCGGAAGAATAGTCAGTGCTCTTAATCTCTGAGCCATAGCTCCAGCCTCCCCCCACCCCTAAACAACTCATAAAATTAATTTAAGGAAATATATGTGATTGATAGTGTTCCTACAGGCTTCTTCACCTCAAAGGATATTCCTCCACTGAGTGCATCACACATACGTGTACATGCCCATCTCTCCCTAAAACACTCACGGCCTTGTTAGACTTTAGCTATTCAAGTCTGTAATGACCCTCAATTCCCTAACTAAATTTCTGCCATCTCTCCCAGATTCTCTAATCTTCTATAATTTTTCCAACTGTTGTTCACTAATATTCACCAATTAAAAGCCTAAGATGTAGCACACAGCCTCCAAGATTTCATTTCATTGGAATACCAAAGCAAAACAAACAAAAAACACCTTTCAATTGATTTCTAGTGATCAAATGCACACCTCAGCCATGGCAACATATCAGAAAATAATAATTACGTTTTAAAGTATGTTGTCTATCAACTGTTGGCTTGCTCCAATAGAGACTGATACAGACGGCTGAATGGAAGGCTAATTTGCATAATAACCCTTCAATTAATTAGCAATGGAATCTGTTGCGGTGGATTTAGATTAGGGCAAATCACTTTTCTTTTGAAGGTAGAAAAACCTGTTTGGAAATATAGGTCTCAGTAAATGGACCTACTCTAGGTCTTTCTGATCTATCTTTCTCCTCTTTGTCCACCACTCAACCAAACTGTGCCAGCTCACAGTATTACAGAGTGTTTAAGAGTGTATCTAAGCTGGTTGGTGGAGGGGCATGCCTTTGATCCCAGTATTCAGGAGGCAGAGGCAGGCTGATTGTCTCGAGTTTGAGGACAGCTTGGTCTACAAAGCAAATTCCAGGAGAGACAAAGCTACACAGAGAAATCCTTTCTTGAAAAAACAAAACAAAACTAAACAAAAGACAGACTTGCTGTGACAGATTTTAGTGTTCAAACTCATGTGAAAATGATCATAATATTATAACTCATCAAAGATATTTAAGAGAATGTTTTCCTACCTTTATTTCTGTCCTGGAGTTTTCAGAGTTTTGTAATAGGTAAGCACATGAAAATTCAACTGATAGTGGTAAAGTTATAAAATCCAAAGTGAAGCTCCCTGGTTTCATAATGGCTGTTCTAACTGTACAGAAGCTCATTAAGAAGTATAGACTTAGCTTTGGGCAACTGGGTGTTGTAGTAGCTGTCTATGTTAATCTGGCTGCACGATGGTTTTTATTTGCAAGTTCTTTACAATAAACCGATAATATTTTTAAAAAACAGTTAACTAAAAGAAAGTAAATTTAGTCTATCCCTGACATTTGAAATTGAACACTTGCCAGTTAGTGTTATTATCTTCTGATAATTGTAGTTTTATGTGCTTGCTGGGGGCTTCTTAATGGAGCAAGAACAAAGCAGTGCCTAATGTCAGTGGGGGTAAAGCACATAATAGAAATAAGTGGAGTAGGCTGAGTGTAATTAACAAAACGGAACAGAACTGTGGCAAATCTTAGCTTGTAGAGTCTTTTGAAGGTTCCACTTAATTGAACCTTTGTGAAAATGAAGGTTGAATGTTTTCCTATAACATGACCATTGAAGTTTATGAGATAATTTTCCATATTTCTGTAAATTATTTGTTTTTTAAATCCTGAGCTATAAAGTTTATGTCTCATGTATGAAAAAGACAGAACTTTTGGTCTTTTATTCTGTAACATCTGACATACAGGATAAAGTCTATGAGCTTGCCAGCAACATCCCATGATCCAGCTATCGAAATCATTATTTTCTTGATCAGCTTTATTGGGTTTTCATAATTTTTACTTCATCCTTTGTTAATATCAGATTTTTCTGTGCAATCATAAGCTTCTTGAGGCAGAAGAGCACATCTCAGCAGTCTCTTGCTCTAGGGCCTACTGGCATATAGTAGAACTTCTTGCAACATTTGTTTAAGGGAATGTGGTTGTCTTAGTCATTCTTCTATTGCTGTGAAGAGATAAAAAATATTATCCATCAAAGCAACTCATAAAAGAAAGCATTAAACTGGGGGCTTGCTTACAGTTTCATACGTTTAGTTCATTATCATCATGGCAGGAAACCTGGTGGCACGGAGCATGGCAGCAGATAGTTCTTGTGCTAGAAAAGTAGCTGAGAGATCCATCCTGATACACAGACAAACTAATAAATGCAGATATTGATTAATCTTTCTCTTCCCTCCTAATACTTTTTAAACCTATAGATCCAAAGGCTTGTAAGACTCCCAAAGTAAAACATGCTTGAGGTACTTCTAACAGACATGCTTATGCATATTACATATACGCAAATATTTGTATCCTTTACTTTTTTCACTGCCATAACAAATACTAACAACAAGCAAACAAAAACAAACAAACAAAAATTACAGAAAGAATGACAATTTTGCCTTCGCGGTTTTAAGATTCAGTCCATCATGGCAGGAAAGGCATGGAAGCTGAGACATATAGCAGCTGATCACATTGTTTGGGAAGTCAAGAAGGAGAGAAACATGAATGCTGGTCCTCAACTCATCCTTCCTTTTTCTCTTTTTGAAAATTTATTTTTTATTCAACATATTCTGATTATGGTTTTCCTTTCCTCTACTCCTCCCGATTCTTTCCCGTTTCGCCTCCTATCCTGATCCACTCCTTTTCTACCTTTCTTAGAAAACAAACAGGGATCTAAGAAATCATTCTGAAATAAATAAGGTAAATCGAAGACAAATAAATTGAAAGATGACAAAACAACCAAACAACATAAAGTTAAAGAAATTGCACAAGAACATCATATAGATGCAGACACATGAGAATTTCATAGAAACTCCAAATTTAATATATTTACCTGTAATGTAATGTAATAAATAAATACATAAATAATGCCTCAACTTAACATTATGACACAAGAACCATCAAGCACGCCACTGAGTTCATTTCTTGTTGGCTATCTGCTATAGGGGATAAAGCTTACTCTTAAGAACGGCTTGTTTTCCCTAGCAAGACTCCCTTGAAGAAATCTAAATTGTAATTTGAAGTGGTTATCAATTAGAGATAGGTTGGAGATGTGGGCATGCGCCTACATTTTCTTTCAGCTCTAGGAGCCTATCTGCTGCAGACACATGCAGGCCCTGTATAATCTGCCTCAGTCTCTGAGTTGCTACGTGTGGTGATCCTGTTGATTAGGAAGGCCTTGATTCCTTTGTGTTCTCTATCCTTTCATGTTCTTACACTCTTTCCACCTCCTCTTCCACAGGAGTCCCTGAGCACTGAGAGGAGGGATTTGATAGAGAGAGATATCCATCCCATTTAGGACTGAGGATCCCAAGGGATTTCACTCTCTGCATAGTATCTGGCTATGTATTTCTGTATTTGTTCCCATCAGCAGCAGGAGGAAGCTTCTCAGATGTTGGGTGAGCAAGGTACTGATCTATGAGTATAGAAGGATGTCATAAGAAATAACTTGATTGCCGTGTACCTTTAACAGAACTGTAGTATTTTTCTCCTAAGTCCATGGCCTATCTACTTTCAGGTTCTTAGCTATCCAAGTATGGGTTCCATCTCATGGAGTGGGCCTTAACTCAAGTCAAATATTGAGTTGGTTCCTTCATAAGCTTTGTGGCATCAGCATATCTTGCAGACAGCTTCCTCCTGTAGCATTTTTAGGGTTGTAGCTGGGTTGGTATTTACCTGTCTCATACAGAGTATCTTCCAGTACCATGAATACTAGTTCATGGAGGTGAGGGCTCTAGGTGGGTACCTTTCTCAACTTCTCTGTTTTCCTTAAGTTATGTAGATGTTGTCTTCATCAATATGGCCTTACTATCTGTGAAGAGCCACCAATAAATAGCCTTTGCTATAGCCTGGGTTATTTGGGGGGGGGGGTTCCAATAGGATCCCTTTAGTCAACAAGTTGATTAGATATAACCCAGTCCCAGTACTGAAAGCTTTATTTGGTGACAAGAAATGTACAATTAAGACTCTGCCTCCCCTATTATTTGTCAATTTTATTTAGATTACCTGTAGTTTCCCATATCAACTGCCTCCATATATGTACTATAGGCAGTTTCTATTGTATTAGGTTTCTATATGCCCCAACAAGGGCCCTTGCTTTTAGATGTCTCATCTCCATATTCTCTCTGCTCCCTATTTAATCCTACAATTCTGACCACCCCTTCCCCCAGAGATCCTTGGAAAGAGTGGGGTTTAGAGTAAAAGGCTCAACTCATTTTATACTTTATATCCAGGACCACTTCCCAAGGAATTGTCACATTCAAGGGTTGTCTTCCTCCTTCAGGTAATTCTTTCTGAAAACATCATTATAGACTCAATAGCATCTTTTCATGGTGGCACCTAATCCAAATTGATAATAAAGATTAATCACTATGTCATTCAATAGTAAAGACAAGACAAAAGGATGTAATATTATATGTAACCAATGTAACCAAATCAATAACTATTCTTAATTCTTAAAATAAAAATTCTTTGTTAAGAACATTCATGGAAAATTTCATAGAAAATATTTTTCAATATTCAATTCATCTACTAAACTATACCCAGGGTTAGCCAGTATTCTCTAGAGAAATAGAACAAATAAAATATATGTGTATTACAAAAATGAGGATTTTTGAACTGGATTATATGATGGAAATTGAACAATTTAACAATAACATTTCCAAGCCAAAAAGATAAACAGTTTACCAGTCCCAACCCAATGCTAAAGGCTCAGAAGCTCCCTGAAGAGTCACAGAATTTGAGTCCATGACTGAAAGGTTATAGAAATTGGAATCTGGTGTTAGTAGCTATACATGGCCTTACTCAGAAAAGGCTTTCAGGCAAGTATATACTACTCCCTTCAATTCAATAGCTAATTGGATAGTGCTGGCTATATCCAGAGCACACCTTTCTCTTCTAGTCATTGTCCTAGGTGTTATTTCACCCAGAATGAGTGGCCACAGACACATCAAAATTCATTCCCTAGTCCTAGAAATCTTTTAATTCAGTCACATTGACAACCAGGATCAACCACAAAGGGACTGTTCTCATTTACCAGATGAAAACTTTGAGACTTAGAGGTACTGTTTATAATAATAAAAGTGGCAGCTGGCAGATGCATAATCCAATCACAGGTCTACTTGCTCCTGAAATCTTGTACTGTTTTTTCTTGAGACAACCATGACATTAAGGTAATTTGCTTTCTTAACACACTAAAAACACAAAAAGAATGTACAAAATTTTGAGATTGTCTCATGACAAAGAACCAGATTAGAGACAATGTTGATAAAATCTATCAAATTTCAACATTTTTATTGTACCTCTAGGCACTCTTTGGTAAATAAATTGATTTAAAAAGAGAAATACTCTAATTAATAGGGATATTTATATAAGTGCTTTCCCTGTCTATGAACAGAGGACAGAGAAGAATTTGTGATCATACAATTCATATATTTTTTAGTTAAATCCCACACTGTCACACTCTAACCTGTTATGAATCAGTTATATATTTCAGGTTTATTTTGTTATATAATAAATTAGCATGCATATATATTACTGTATATAGCATCTTGCTTGGTAATAGCACTATAGTTAGTTAAAGTAACCCACAAATTAAGAAAAAGTAGGGTGGACACAAACAAAAGATTGATACAGACCTTTGCTTATAGGTTCCTATAAGATTACAATATCAACATAGTTTTAAAAAATATACATCAATGTGCAATGAATAACTTAAATATATAAAGACTAAAGAAGACGTTAAATAGAAAAGATACCTGTAGAAATAGAAGCTATTTATCGTGTTCTCTTTATTAGTACTTATGTAGCATTTATCCATACATTTTTTTAATAAGAGCCTCTAGCAAGGCAAACAGGATTTTCATCATACTTACATCCATACAACAGAGAGGAATTTTCCACTCAGCTGACAAGTGATGCTAAAAAAAAGAGACAGGGATTTCACTTTCCCCAGGCAGTCTGTGTACCAAATCCTGACCTTCTAATTTAACACTGTTCTTTGGATGGCATTCTGTTTTACAAAACAAAACCAATCTCTTTTATTGCCTCATGCTTCTTTTACTGGGAAACAACTCATTTGTTATCAGTTTATTCATAACAGATTTACTGTCAGAAAATGAGCAAGCTTGGGGACTGTGGTACTGTTCTCCTGATTTAACTGAAATGATTCTGATGATATTTCAGACTATGTGAGATTCTGTCTCACCAAGGACCCTGCTGGATGATGGCTAGTTAATAACAAAGAGAAGCAAGGTAAGTGTGCAATAAAGTAGCCAATGGATGAGTGACAGGCATACCAGTAGGGGTAAGCACATGCTCTTTAATGGAAGAGGCAACTGGAAGCACCTCAAAGAAACTAACAATGATAATATTAATAACTATTTACTCAAAATAACTAAATATTAAGCCTGTTACTAAAAAGACTCACAGACCCAGTGTTGCTGACCTTTGTTTGACATGAAGACAAAGAAATAAAAAAATTACCATCCCCAACTTTTAAAAGCTATTTTCTAATGCATTTTTTCTAATTAGTTTTTTTCAGGCTTTATTCTACCTCCTGGGTCATAAAGCTCACCTTTCCACTCATCCAACACTTTCTACTTCCTGGGTCATAGATTCACCTTTGTCTTATCGACTCAATACAACATCCAGGATCAAGAGCACACCATTCCACTTCCTCCTCTCATTCTACTTCCGCCATCATTAGCTCATGCTTCTCAACTAATTTTCATGTACTTCCTGGTTCTTTTTACTAGGAAGTCGACATGTTTGGACCCAGGAAACAAAGATAAGCACAAATGTGAACCGTTGCTTTTACGGGACTTGCTTTCTAAGCACTACTAAGAATGGAAAAGGCTCTTGTCTGTTGGGATTCTCTTTATCCTGAAAGTAACAAAGCATTAAAGAACCTAACACTTAGATAGAGACCACAAAGGATCTTTTGAGACATACTTTCTCTGAAGATAAGAAAGGAGTTACAGATACAAACCCAGACATTGCAGCTGTCAAAATGCAATGAGCTTAGTCTAAAAGCGGTGAATCTAGGAAACCCCTCTGGGGCTTTTCCATTTTAATGGAGACTTCTTTTTTTAAACATATATATTTATATATATCTTAAAGGAAATATTACTTTAATTACACAGATTTATAGGGTACTGTGTGATGATTTTATATATATATAAATATATGTATGTAGTATATGTGTGCAATAATAAAAACAACTAACATCTTCATGCCAGATTTTTTTTCAAATTTTTGATTAACATCTAATAGTTTCATTTATTTATGGGTGGCACTATGATATAATAAGACAGAGTTTTCAAACTCCTTTCTTTTAGTAATTTATACCATAGAAAACAAATAACCATGAGGCATCATCTCCTTCTGTCCCCTGTGTGTATGTGTGTGTGGGGGGTCCCCTGTGAATAGGATGGGAATTCTCTTTTAAATATAATGGCAGGCAAAAGTGATAGAAGATGATAGTTAAATGGGCAGATAAAACCACTTGAAGTTTCTGCCTATTAATTCTCTCATCTTTTCTTCCTATTGAGTTATCTTGTCCAGCCATGATATGAGGGCTTTTGCTGTGTCTCATCGTATCCTGTTTTGTCATATTTGGTTGTCATGTTTTGAATGCCTGCTAGTTTCTGAAAGGAAACTTAGTGGGAGTGAGTCTGGGAAAGAGTGGAGAGTGGGGGGAGCCTGAAGGAGTGCAGAGTGGGGGAAACTATGGTTAGGATGTATTGTGCAAAAGAAGAATCTATTTTCAATTAAAGAGAAAGAGAGAGAGATAAAGAGACAAATAAGTGGCACAATAGTGGTTAAAAAAAAAAGCAAAAATAAGTGTTATAAAAATATAAAACTCAGGCCACCACATTAGCCTTGATGGATATTTATGAAAACATCCAAGGCTTTTGCCTGGCCCTGTGTGGCATGGTTCCTGTGTTTGCAGGTTTCTTCTTGTCATTATGAAGCACAGCTGGCACCTTAGAGGGGAATGAAGAGAAAAATTGGGGGTCAAATATGAGTGACCATAACTCAGGAACATAAATTCAGGTTGTCATGAGCATGTTCAAATGTAAAATTAGTTATGTGATCCTTTCATAGCCACAGAATTAAAGTAAGTGAAGGTATTTTCCAGATTCACTGTCAGAAACATCAGGTGGGCAGTCACTGCAAAGCAGGGACATCTCTCCTGCAGGTATCTGATGGTATCCCAAAGTGTGGGTTGGTGAAAGCTAGCGATTTGCTGTGCGAATGCACTCCATTGGTTTTAAGGATGTTGAGTCCACATAAAACTGTTGGGAATTAGTAATTATTATGGCGACTAAAGAAAGCTGAGGATTATCTAGCCCTGGACCTGCAGCACTTTTGACACTTCCCAATAAGGAATTTTTCTTTAATTTTTAGTGTTTTATCTCTAACAATTACATACAAGTATAGACTGCACTGGGATCTGACTCACAGCCTTTATCTTCTCTTATCCCTTCCTTCTCCCTTTCTTGCTGACTGCCCCCCATTCCTTTGCCGGCTCTATAGCTTTCTTATTCAAAGTCTTGTCTAAGTGGCAGCACCTGCTATGTGTTTGTGATTTAGACTACTATGCCCCATTTGAAAGACAGCATTTCCTAGCACTATTCTCCAACTTCTGCCTTTTATAATCGCTCCATCCCATCTCTCATGGGGTTTTCTAGACTTCAGAGAGGGTGATGTAGAAGGACAACCAATTGATTGTTTGTATAGAAATAAGTATTCAGCAAAGTTATAATGAGTCATTTATTAGAATCTTTACCATTGGTACATTTATCTTCTAGACACTTGAGGTTACATTGCCTGTTAGACAGATGCAACATTACATTTAAACTGTTGTCATCACCAAACACCTTCTTTTTCCTTTTCTGGCTCTTTTCAAAATGCACAGAAGATGAGTAGCAAACAACTGCATTAAACTAGACTTAATATAGTTCAGTTATTCCAGGTTTCAGACCGCAACATGCCTGCTTTGTCTGACAGGTAGCTCATTTGATCTATGTACAGGATCATGTCCCTAGTACCCTTACATTTAAGACACATTTTATCTTCATTACCAAAAATGTCCGATAAGATATGAATTTCCTTATTATAAGAACATTTAGGGCAAAAAAACTAGTGTTTTGAAAGAAAATATTCTTAACATGTAGCCATCAAATATTTTTGTAATATTTGAGTTTCCATGTAAATGAGAAAACTGTCCTTAAATTTATTACTAAATATACCAGAAAACAAGTTCTTTAGTGATGCTTCTATTGCATGAACCATAAACTACTATCCAAAGGGAATTCAATACAAAAATAAATCTGTCACATTCCACTCCTATTGTTGGTAAGTCTCATAACCTCACCATTATCTAAATTCAACAAAAACACTTCTATGATGAGCATGTTTCTAAGAATTAGAATATGTCCCAGTGACAGAAAAGTGCACAATAATTACAATATTATTATTACGTGAAACCTAGTTTGTGCCTGAAAGATTCAATGTTTGAAAAAAAAATGCTTTGGGACAGATTTTGGAGATGGGTTGTAAATTATTTATTAGTCCCTGGAAAGAGGTCAGCATTTTTACTCAACTCCTTAAGGGTCCTCTGAGGAATGTCTCACTGTCATTCTAGATCCTTCTTCCTTAGGAAGACAGCTCTTTTTCATCATTCAGTCTCCCAGTGTGATAGGTTAGTGATCATCCCCTCGACTCCCTGCTTCCCCCCCCCCCCTGCTTTTTTCTCTACCACCAGCTTACTCCAAGAAGAACAAGGACTCTCATGGGGACCATGAACTGGCTGCAATACATAAACAACTCCATGGGTGGCTGAGTTGACAGTTCTTCATCCTTAGTGTATTTACCCCAAGGTGTACTGGGATGCGCGTAGGCACATCAGAACAAGAGCTGATACATTTCAATAAATCACTCCTGCCAGGTGGTCGGTAAGCTAGTTTTCTGAGAAACGGGAGTTACAAAGCAACTGTGACCGTAATTCATCTTTAGAAACAATGGCAGGCCTGAACTGGCCCCCACTCAAAGTGTTTCTCAGTTTAAATAAGACCACATAACTCCAAGAAAGAAAGCCACACAAAGTCAAATTTTATTTTACTTAGCATTTCTAGGGGTATGGACAAATGAAATCTATTACCAGGCTGAATTATATTCACTCATTTATAAGGATGTCTCTGTGAATACTGTGGGAGGTTTTTATGTGAATAGTGGCAAATGCATGATGGCAATTGCTAATGCTATTTTATACTGTGAGGCAGTATATAATGAGAGCGTGTTTGAAAATAAAGGATAGTCGTAAAATACCTAAAAGAAATAGATTTCCCATAAAAGACTCATTTGATCTCCTTCCTGCACACAGACATGTGGGTAGTAGCCCACCTTCCCAAAGAGCTATGCTGTAGAGGGAGAGTTTTGATAGACACTCCCCAGGTGACGTTCCTTCAGGAAATCTCATCATAGTTGAAACAGCTTAATTCTTCAAACCATAGAGCTCTCTGCCATTAAGACAGTTGTTTTTGGAATCTCGCCTTTCCCTCCAAATCATAGGGAGAAACTCATCAGCCTATAGAAAGCTACTTCACTTTTGCTCCTGTTTCTGTTAATATTCACACGTTAAGTTTAATTCCATTTAGATTCAAAGTGCCACAATTATATGTCTTTGCAATATGTTCACTAAGATAGATGTAAACTCCCCTTTATGAGTTTACTTTTTATTTATCCCATGGGGAATCTGGCATGTCAAGTTGAGGCAGGACTAATCCCCTCCTGCCTGTATAAACATTGATCGAGGTATCCCTCTATAGCTCCAAAAAGCCAGTTCATGCACGAGGGATAAATTGTAGTCCAACTGCCATCGGCCCCACAAACTGCCCAAGCCATACAACTATCATCCACATTCAGAGGGCCTAGTTTGGTCCCATGCAGGTTCCTGGCTGGCAATCCAGAGTCAGTGAGCTCCCAAGAGCCTGGGTCAGCTGTCTCTGGGGGTTTTCCCATGATGATCTTGACCCCTTTGCTCATATAATCACACTTCCTCTTAGACTGGCCTGGGAGCTCATCCCTGTCCTTAGCTGTGGATCTCTGCATCTGCTTCCATCAGTTGCTGGATGAAGTTCTATGATGACAATTAGGGTGGTCATCAGTTTGATTATAGGGAAGGCCAGTTCAGGCATCCTCTCCACTATTGCTTGAAGTCTTAGCTGGTGTCATCCTTTTGTATTCCTGGGAATTTTACTATCACCAGGTTCCTCCCTAACTCTAACATGGCTTCCTCTATCAAGATATCTATTTTGGACAGCACACTCTTGGTTACAGTTAGTTATATAGCAATGCAGACTGATGTACAAGTATTTCTGGCACTTAGAGGTCTAACCTTTCCTTGGAATCTTTTTGTGTACATAACTTGGAAGAGGTGTGTGTAACTTCCTTGAAAGTGAATAAACAAACAAACAACAACAACAACAAAAACCCCTTTACACTATGGAAGTGTTACAGATCTGCATTTATTCTTATTTTCATATTTTAAGTGCTATTTTAAAATTTTAAATTGATTGTAGTGGGCAAATTCAACCACAGACAAAATCCCTGTTTTTGTAATTCTGAGCTTCCAGCCTCCATCCAAAGATCTGGCCAATTGTGTGTGTATATACATGTGTGTATGAGCATTTGCATATGAGTGCTTTTGAGTATATGTATATTTATGTGTATCTGTGTGTGTAATATTTGCATAATGCTTTACAACAAACAGTGTGTAGTGAGCCTATGCAATAATCTGTTCATTTAGTGATTATAAACTTGAGATTAGTGCTCACAGATGTATACTTACCTAAAATCAAAGTTGTAATAAGTAATTTTTAAAATTTTTCACTATTACTTTTGTTATAAACAACTATTAATTGCAGGTGATTTCTATTAAATCTTATAAGCAATTTAAAAAGTGTCTGCCTGAGTGTAATTTAATTTGCTTCTATATTGGATAATCATCTGAATAATAAGCCTGGGTGCTCACATTATATAAATAACACTGTAAGAAGAGATTTTTCCCTCAATTTTTTTCTGAATTAGGAAAATTTAAATATGTATAAATTTTCCATTACCATTTGAATTTTTCTTTTTTAATTAATATTATTTATTTATTTCCTACTGAAGTTTCCCTCCATCCTTTGCTCACATTCCCTCCCCTCTGCCACCCTCCCCCAATCTACTCTTGTTCCTCCTGTTCAGAAAGAGCAGGCCTCCCATGGGTGTCAAAAAAACATGGCATATCAAGTTGCAGTAGGGATAAGCTCCTCCCCTTTTATTAAGGATGGGCAAGACAACCTAATATATGGAATAGAATACCATAAAGCCACCCAAAGTGTTAGGGATATCCCCAAGTCCCACTTTAAGAATCCTGCAAGTAGACCAAACTATATAACTGTTACATATATGTAGAGTGTCTAGGTCAGTTTCGTGCAGACTCCCTGGTTGTACTCTATGAGCTCTCGGAGCCCAGATTCATTGTTTCTATGGGTTTTCTTGTGATATCCTTGATCCCTCTGGCCCCTACAATCCTTCCTTCCCTCTTCAGCAAGATTCCTCAAAGTCTGCTTAATATCTAGCTGTAGGTCTCTGCATCTATTGCCATCAGGTACTGGAAGAAGGCTCTCTGATGACAATTGGGATAGGCACCAATCTATGAGTAGAATTTCGTTAGGCATCATTACACTGACATTTGTTCCCCTCTAGTTGTGTTTGGTTCTATCTTAGGTCTCTGGGCCATTCAGTGTCTGGGTCCCAATACTACAAGCAGTGCCAGCTGTTTGTTCAGTCTTATGGCATGGGTCTCAGGCTGAGTCAGTCATTGGTTGGCCCCTCCCTCAGTCTATACACTATCCTTACCTCAGCACATCCTATCAACAGGAGAGATTGTAGGTCAAAGTTTGTGTGGCTGGGTCGATGTACCAATTGCTCCACTGGAAGACTTGCTTGGTCACAGGAGATGGCCAGTTTAGTTTAGGCTACTTATCTGCTATTGCTAGGAGTCTTAGCTGGGGTTATTATTATAGATTCCTGTGAGTTTCCTTTTGACTAGGTTATTATCTGACCCCAAAATGCACCCCATTTCCAGTCATCTCTTTTAATACTCCCCCTCCATTTATCCCCTAAACTAGTCTTCAGTGTTCCCATCTCCATCTGATCCCAGTCTACACATAAGATATCTTCTATTTTCCTTTCCTAGGCAGATTCACATGTCCCACCTTGGGCCCTCTTTATTACATAGCCTTTCTGGGCCTGTGGACTGTACCATGGTTATCTTTTACTTTACAGCTAATATCCACTTATGAGTGAGTATGTTTGTCTTTCTGGGTCTTGGTTATATCACTCAGAATATTTTTTTTTAGTTCCATCTATTTATCTTCAAAGTTCATTGCGTCATTTTTTGTTTGTTTGTTTGTTTTTTTTTAATAGCTCAGTAATACTTCATTGTGTGAACGTACCACATTTTCTTTATCTATTTTTCAGTTGATGAGCATCTAGGTTGCTTCCAGGTTCTCGCTATTGCAAATAATACTGTTATGAATATTAAGAAATACTTTGTGATATGAATGAAGATTCTTTAGGTATATGATAAAGAGTGGCATAGATGAGTCTTGAGGTAGGTTGAGCCTTCCTTTTCTGAGGAACTTCCAGATTGATTTGCAAAGTGGCTGTACAAGTTTTCACTCAACAGTGCAAACCAGCAGTGAAGGACTGTTCCCCCTGCTCCACATCCTCTCCAGCATGAGTTGTCACTTGTGTGTTTGATCTTGGCCATTCTGCTTGATGTAAGATGGAATCTCAGAGCTGTTTTGGTTTTCATTTCCTTGATAGCAAAGGATCTGGAACATTTTTTTAAGTGTTTCTCAGCCATTTGAGATTCCTTTGGTGTGAATTCTTTGTTTATATCCATACCCCAATTTTTAATTAGATTATTTGGTTTATTGATGTCTAGCTTCTTGAGGATATATACATATATATATATACATATATATTGAAATCAGCCCTTGTCAAATGTAGGGTAGGTGAATTTCTTTTCCCATTCTGTAGGCTGCCATTTTGTGCTATATACAGTGTCCTGTTTCTTACCGAAACTTTTGGGTTTCATGAAGTCTCATTTGTTAATTATCAATCTTAGTATCTGTGCTACTGGTGATCTATTCAGCAAGTAGTCTCCTGTTCCAATGCATTCAAAGCTATTATGCACCTTCTCTTCTATCAGGTTCAGTGTAACTGGATTTATGTTTATGTCTTTGATCCACTTGGACTTGAGTTTTGTGTAGGGTGATAGATATGGATCTGTTTTCATTCTTCTACATGCCACCATACAGTTATAATAGCACCATCTGTTGAAGATGTTTTCTTTCTTTTACTGTATAATTTTTAGCTTCTTTATTTAAAAAAATCAGGTGTCCATGGCTGTGTGGAATTATGTATGCGTCTTTGATTCAATTCCATTAATCAATATATGTTTTTATGCCAAACCAATGATTTTTTTTAATTATTACTATAGGTCTGTAGCAGAGCCTGAGATCAGGATGGTGATACCTCCAGAAGTTCTTTTATTGTACAGAATTGTATAGGCTTTTCTGGTTTTTTATTTTTTTATATGAAGTTGAATATTGTTATTTTGAGGTCTATAAAAAACTGTGTTGGGGTTTTGATGGGAATTGCATTGAATCTGTAGATTGCTTTTGGTAAGATGGCCATTTTTACTATGTTAATTCTACTGATCCATGAACACAGGGGTTTTTTCTGTTTTTTGATATCTTCTCCAATTTCTTTCTTCAAAGACTTGAAGCTCCTGTAGTATGGATTTTTCACTTGTTTGGTTAGAGTTTTCCCAAGATATTTTATATTATTTGTGGCTGTGGTGAAAGATATTGTTTCCCTGATTTCTTTCTCAGCCCTTTTATCATTTATATATAAGAGGACTACTGTTTTTTTTTAAGTTAATCTTATATTTACCCACATTGCTGAAGGTGTTTCTAAACTGTAGGAGTTCCCTGATAGAATTTTTAAGCTCTCTAGCTCTCTTATATATATTACCATAATACCTACAAATAGTGATACTTTGAATTCTTCCTTTCTAATTTGTATCATCTTGATCTCCTTTCATTGTTTTATTGCTCTAGCTAAAATTTCCGTTACTCTATTGAATAAGTGTGGAGAGAGTGGACAGCCTTGCCTTGTTCTGATTTTAGTGAAACTGCTTTGAGTTTTTAATCCATTTAACTTGAAGTTAGTGTGTCAGTTTGTTGTATATTGTTTTTATTATATACAGGTATTTTCCTTTATCTCTAATCTCTCCAAAACTTTTATTATGAAAGATGTTGGATTTTGTCAAAAGCATTTTTAGCATCTGATGAGATAATCATGCAGTTTTTTTTTCTTTCAGTTTGTTTATATAGTGGATTATATTGACAGATTTTCCTGTGTTGAACCATCCCTGCATCTCTGGGATCAAGCTTACTTGGTCATGGTGGATGATCTTCTTAATATGTTCTTGAATTTGATTTGTGAGTATTTTATTGAGTATTTTTCATCAATGTTCATTAAGGAAATTGATTTGTAATTTCATTTTTTTGCTGAGTCTTTGTGCCATTTGCATGCTAGGGTGATTATGGTTTAATAAAAATAATTTGTCAATGTTTCTTCTGTTTTCATTTTGTAGAATAATTTGAGGAGTATTGTTATTCACTTAAAAAAAAGTCTGGTAGAATTCTGCATTAAAATTTTCTGGTTCTGGGCTTTTTTTTGGGGGGGGGACACATAATGACGACTATATTTAAATTGTGTATCTTGTCTTGATTTAATTTTGCTATATAATAACTATGAGGAAATTTGTTTATTTTTTTTTAATTTTTCAATTTTGTGTAGTACTGGCTTTTGAAGTATGACCTAATGATTTTCTGGATTTCCTTAGTGTCTGTTGTTATGTCCCTATTTTTGTTTCTGATTTTGTTAATTTAGATATTCTCTCTTTGCCTTTTAGTTAGTTTGGATAAAGGTTTGTCTGTCTTGCTAGTTTTCTCAAAGAACTAATTCTTTGTTTTGTTGATTCTTTGTATTGATTGTTCTTTCTGTCTTTATTTCAGCCCTCAGTTTGATTATTTTCGGCTATCTGCTTCTCTTGTGATTGCTTCTTTTTATTCTGGATCTTTCAGGTATGCTTTTAAGTCACTGGTCTGAGATTGTCCAAATTGTTTTATGTAGGAATTAGTATTATAAACTTTCTTCTTAGTACTGTTCTCACCATGTCCAATAAGTTTGAATATGTTATAATTCATTTTCATCAAATTCTAGTAAGTCTTTAATATATTTTTTATTTCTTCCTTGTCCAAATTGTAATTTAATAGAAACCCGTTGAGTTTCTATGAGTTTATAGGCTTTATGCAGTTTATTTTATTGTTGAATTCCAGCTTTAATCCACTGTGATAAGATAAGATATAGGGGGTTATTTAAATTTTTTGTATCTGTTGAGACTTGCTCTGTAACTCTGTATATGGTCAGTTTTGGAGAAGGTTAAACTGGGTGCTGA
This sequence comes from Sigmodon hispidus, assembly GCA_004025045.1. Taxonomy (NCBI): domain Eukaryota; kingdom Metazoa; phylum Chordata; class Mammalia; order Rodentia; family Cricetidae; genus Sigmodon; species Sigmodon hispidus. The sequence continues at coordinate 85,133 of PVIH01006524.1, read as the reverse complement.
AAAGATGGTATCTTTTTATATTTGAGTGAAATGTTCTATAGATAATTTTTGAGTCCATTTAAGTCATAACATCTGTTATTTCTCTGTTTAGTTTCTTTCTGGACATCCTGTCAATGGGTAAGGGTTGGATGTTGAAGCCTCCCAATATTAATCTGTGAATTTCAATATGTGATTTCAGCTTTAGTAATTTTTTTTCTAATGGTGGGTGCCCTTGTATTGGAGGCATAGCTGTTCAGAAGTGAGACACCATCTTGGTGATTTTTTTTCTTTTAATAAGTATGAAATATCCTTCTCCATTGCTTTTGATTAATTTTGGTTTGAAGTCTATCTTGTTAGATATTAGAGTAGCTATCCCAGCTTGTTTCTTAAGTCTGTTTGATTGGAAATATTTTTTAACACTTTACTCAGAGGTAGTGTCTATCTTTAATATTAAAGTGTATTTCTTCTATGCAACAAAAAAGATGGATCCTGTTTTCATATCCATTCTGTTAGCCTGTGTCATTTTATTGGCAACTTGAGTCCACTGATGTTAAGAGACTTTAATGACCAGTGATTGTCAATGTCTCTCATTTTTGTAGTTGGTGGCAGTGGTATGTGTATGTGTGTGTGTTTCCCTTCTTTGGATTTGGCTGGTGTGAGATTACTATTGCCTGTGTCTTTTTGGGTTGTAGTTTTTCTTTCCCATCTTCTATAGGGCTGGATTTGTGGGTAGAAATTGTTCAAATTTGACTTTGTCATGAAATATCTGGTTTTCTCCATCTACGGTAACTGAAAGTTTTGCTGGCTATAGAATCTGGGCTAGCATTTCTGGTCTCTTAGGGTCTGTAAGACATCCATCTAGGCTCTCAGTTTTTAGGGTCTCCATTGAGAAGTCAGATGCAATTGTGATAGTTCTGTATATATTATTTTTTCTTTGCAGATTTTAATTTCTTTATTTTGTATTTTTAGTATTTTGATTATTATATAGCAAGTGAACATTTTTTTTTCTAGTTTAGTCCATTTGATATTTTGTAAGCTTTTTATACCTTTATAGACATGTTCTTATTTATGTTGGGAAATTTTTCTTCTAAGATTTTGTTGAATATGCTTTCTCAACATTTCAGCAAGAATTACTCTTCTATTCCTATTACTCTGAGGTTCAGTCTTTTCACAGTGTCCCAGATTTTCTGGAAGTTTTATGTTAGAAAATTTTTAGATTTAACATTTTCCTTGACCAGTGAATCATTCTCTTCTATTGTATCTTTAATGCCTGAGATTCTCTCTTCTATCTCTTGCATTCTTCTAGTGATGCTTGCTTTTGCAGTTCCTGTATGCTTAATAAAATTTTTCCATTTCCAAAATTTCCCCAGTTTGTGCTTTTTTATTGCTTCTATTTCTACTTTAAGGTTTTGAGTCATTTTCTTTACCTCTTTGTTAATTCATGGCTTTCTTAGTATTTTTTAAGGGAATTTTTTATTTTTTCTTTAAGGACCTCTATGACCTTCATAAAGTTATTTTAGGATTTCTTTGTGTGTGTGTGCTTCAGCTGTGTTGGAATGCTCAGATCTTGCTGTAATTTGATAACTGGGTTCTGGTGATATCATATAGCCATTTCTGTTATTGATTTTGTTCTTACACTGATGTTTATACATCTGAATTATAGATCTAGGTTTTGATGCTTGTTATTTGACTTTATTCGATAGGTGTTTTGTTCTGTGGTTTTGGTTTCCTCTCTGGTGTTCTATCCTCAGTGGCTAAGGGTACTAGTGACTGATGAGTCTTTAGGTAGAGTATGGTATCTCCACTGGTATTATGGGAACATTGGGTCCCAAGATTTGGTCTGGCCTCCAATAAAGCTAAAATCCTCTTCTGAAGTTGAGACCAAAATATGGAACTTACGGGAGATAATTCAGTCTATGTTTGGGGGAAGGCTTTAAGGAGTGTTAGCAGGTGGGGTGCAGTGTTTTACCTGTCAGTCTTTAAACCCTACCTTGCCTCAAGTAAAACTGCCATGGCTGTGGGTTGGAGTCTGGAGCTTGGGGAAAGGGTGTTGTTTGGGAATATTAGTCAGGTTTTAAGGAGTATTATTTGGCAATGATATCTTATTTAGAGTCTCTATATCTGATCTGGCCTTCAGTAAAGCCAAAGTCTTATTCTAATGTTGTAGTCATGAATATGGAGGCTGGGAGAAGGGGTACATTTTGGAGTGGCTGGATGGGCTTTAGGGAGTGATAGCAAATGGTGGGCTGCCTTCCCTGGGGTCCCTGAAACCATCCTGAACTCCAGTACAACTGATGAGGATGTGTGCAGTGAGGGAAGGCCACAGGATGTGCCCAGGGGATCAGTGTCTGAGGAATGTGACAGCTTGGATGGAAGACAGGTCACTCACTGTTCTTCCAACTGGTGTGGAACTTGGGCGTTTGGAGTCTGACAGGGTTGTAGGGAAGGGCTGGATGAAGATGATAATGAGGCAAAAGGAGATGGGCTACAGAGTTGGTTTGAAGGGAATGAAACCCAAGGGGTAGGGACAGTCCACCTGGCAGGTGGGGTACTCACCTGTTAGTCAACTGATGAGGACTACCCCTACCCTCTGGGTTTTTTGAAATTTTGATAGGAAAAGATCTAGCCAATCAACATTTTTGTTCTATTCGTCACAAAATTAAGAGAAAAAAACCGAAGCTCTGTCTAAATTTTACAGTTTATTCTATAGTTTAGTCTAATTAAACATAATGGAGTGGATAGTCCTTGCTGGGGCACCTGCTGTGCATTAGAACGTAATTTACTACTATTTCTCACAGTTATATACGTCCTTTCCCAGAACTTGTTTCTGTAGAAGTTATCAAAATTCCTTCTTCTGAAGGAATCTTCCCATCAATGAAGACTCACAGAGCTTTTCATTCTCATTAAAAAACAAACAAAAACTAATTGTGCCCACTATAATAGTGAATTGCTTAGTTACTTAGAATGGCATTAAGAAGTTCCAAATTTGAAGACTGATCATTATGATGTTTTACAGATTCATTCTATAAGCTTGTGTACTGCCATCCATGAGAGCAATTCCAAAGAAACACAAAAAGCAATCAGTAAGTGTAATAAGTGTTTCTGGCCCAAACTAGCCCCAAGATCTGGACCAGCAGTTCCAAAGTCCCAAACACACAAAAGCTTACATTAATTTCATTCTGATCAGCCTATTTTTCAGGCATATAACTTGCTAACTCTTAACTCTTAAACTAACCCATGAATAGCCAACTGGCTTTTGCTAACTCTTAACTCTTAAACTAACCCATGAATAGCCAACTGGCTTAATACTTTTTCTCAGAGCCACATTCTAATATCCTTTTCTCTATATCTGCTGACATCTCTCCCTCCTCTCTTCTTCCTAGAGTTTTCTTAGTCTGGTAGCTCCACCCATCCTTCTTGTCTGTCTTCTGGCCAATCAGCATTTTATTAAATCAGTAGGAGGGACAGATATTTAAAATGCAGCAGAACATAATCCCACAGCAAGTAAGACCCAGGAGCAATGAACCTACATGGTGAGCGAAAGAAAGGAACATAAATGGTGGAGTCAGTCAGAGGTCCATTAGGGTGATAGTATGATAAAGCCTAGATATGCCTGACTCTAAATAATACAAGCTATAAATCTCTTAGGTGGGGAGAAAGGAAAAAGATCTGGTCTTTCCCAGAAATGAAGATCATAATAAATATTCTGCGTGTTCTAAGAATCACATTTTTACTTCTTTTTATCACATCCCCTAAGCCATGTGCATGTAACAGATGGTAAGTATAACATCCAAAAGCACCAGCCCTTGGTTGAAACTCTTACTTCTTTGACACTATATGAATGTTTTATGTACTGTGATAGTTAGCTCTAATTGGCAACTTGACACAGCCTAGAATCATGAGAGAAGACAGTCTTAATGAAAGATTGTCTACATTAGTTTGGCTTACAAACATGTCTGTTTAGAATTGGATTTACTAAGTTAATGGATTAGAAAGGCAAAGGGAGCACTATCACATAGGTTAGGGGCCTTGAATTGTGTCAGAGTAGAGAAGCTGATCTGAACAAAAGGAAGCAAGCAGGTGAGCATGCATGCATTTATTTCTCTCTGTTATTGATTATAGGAGTGATCTGATTATCTGGTCAAGTTCCTGCTTCTGTGACTCCTACACAATGGTAGACTACAACCTTCAGCTGTAAACTGAAATAAACCCTTTCTCCCCAAGTTACTATTTGTCAGAGTATTTTATCATAGCAACAGTAATGAAACTAGGACAATTTTCTTCTTTACATAACTTTCTATGGGTAAGATGGGGATAATTCTTTGATATGTATTAACTCTCCATTAATTTGGCCTTTGAATGTGAATTACATTATTAACAGTCAGGACTGGAACCAGAAGGACTTGAACAAGTGGAGAACTTGACAGTAAACTCTTAAAGGCAGGGGCAAGAGAAATAGTTCATGCTAAACATTCTGGATCCATTCAGATGGCGAGATGAAGTGAATGCATAAATTAGAAGCATGGAATTGACATTATCAGGCATGAAATTTAGAAGGATGATTGACTGCAGGATACAGATGTGTGGGTAGAAATAGAAATGTCAAGGGAGGGAAGACAAAAATAATTAGTTTGAAGCTTTACATATTCTTATGAATTCAACTGTTTCTTTTCTTTTTTTTTTTTTTTACACTATGAACTAAGTCACATTTTCCATCCACGTATATCCTTGTTCAAGATCCCTTCCCCCTCCCACCCCCTCCAGTCACTCTCTGTTCTCCACATCTCCTCATCTCCTCCCCAGCAAGGGCAGGAAGTCCCAAGGACCCAATATTGCTCTGTTCAGCATCCACTTCTGGAAGATCCAGTTAAGGCAATGAACTGCTGAATTCAACTGTTTCTAAGCATTTTTAGAGAACTGAATGGGAATAGAAATAAGTAGGTAAGATTTCTAAATTTTGCACAATAAATAGGTAAATTTTTTAAAAAATAAATTTTACACATGTATACAATGTATCTTGAACATAAATATCCCCCACCACCCCCTTTCAGATTTCTCCAGCATACCGCATATGTAAATCCAGATTTCATGGTTTTTTTTTTTTAGGTATAATCCATTAAGACTAATTTTTACATGCATTGCAAAAATATTTTGTCATCTAGAGAAGGTTTTCTTTCAGTAAATACAGACAGGAAGTGCACAGGTTTCTGACTATATGAACAGACTAAATAGAGATGCCATGGAGTTATGGGATATCGGATGGATTATTAATGACAAAGACTTGATGATAAGTTGCATTACTTGATATTTTAAGCTTTAATTGTCTGTAGATCTTTTGAGTCATAATGAGCACTTGATTCTTATACTCTCCTTAGGGCTCTGTACCAGACTGGGAGGTATTATTGGCATCAGCACACACCCCAGCAATGTTTCTACTAAATATAGTCTGTGGTCAAAGGGGTCAGAGAAACATGACAACATTGCAAATTAGCCCTGCTGAGCTACCCTTAGGCCATTACTGTTTCTGTTTATGGTCAATGATGCACAAACTGTTTCTAACAGCCAATCCTGTGACCTTGGTGCATTAATCTATTGGTATGTTCCCACTAATTCCTGCTCATCATGATTAAACTCTACAGGCACTGTGGGAGTCAAGGTCCATATATTGAGTGAGTATCTGTATGTTCTCAGTACAGGTGTCCACTGTAGTTGTAGGTTTCTGTCCTGCCAAAAACTCTCAAATACCTGGAAACTGATTCCCAAATAATGGACTCAAAGGCTGATTTTTTTTTTTCTTTTTCTAGACAGGATTTCTCTGTGTAGCTTTGGAGGTTGTCCTGGATCTCAGTTTATAGACCAGGCTGACCTTGAACTCACAGATATCCTTTGCCTCTGCTTTCTGAGTGCTGGGATTATAGGCATGCTCCACCACAGCCCAGCTATCAGAGGCTTAATTTTATAGTAACTGCTGGGCCAGTAGTTCAGGCTTCTTGCTTTCTAACTCTTACACTTAAAGTTAACCCATACTTCTCTATGGTTAACCACGTGGCATAGTACCTCTTCTTCAGTGCCGCATCACATCTTCATTCTTCTGTGTCTGGCTGGTGTTTGCTGCTACTTTTTCCCCAGAATTCTCCTAGTCTGGTTGCCCCACCTATACTTTCTGCCTTCCTCCTGACCAATCAGTGTTTTATTAAACCAATACAAGTGATAAATATTTATAGTGTACACAAAAACTGCCCCACAGCAGCCCACACATTACTTGGAGCTTTTGGTATCATGACTAGACACATGAGGATTTTACAACATGTGTATAAAAGCGAAACAAGTCTAGATTTTAAAAACTCAGCTTAGTACCGAGACTATAATGATCTGAATACAAGAAGACAAGGTCAAGGTTAAAAGGTACATGACAGGTGCAAAGCTTGAGGGAAGGAAAGATCCTAGGATGGGCAGGTCATGTACTTGAGAGTATTAGCTTGACTGCTTTTTAAAATCAATGATAAGTTGAATAAGGACAGCAGGTGTGTCCTTCAGTCTGATTCCTTTATTGTGATAAATTTTGAAGAAGAAAGTATTTTATACTTAGGATAATTTGGCTACTGCTAAAATCATTCAAGGAGTTCCTGTAATCATCATCAGTAGGTTCCACTGAATGAGCACCCACTCATTCACTTTGCACATTGATTCTAATTAGCTCTTAACACAATTCTATAGAATTATAGAATGCATTTGACTTCATCATTAATTGTATTTTACAAATCAGGATAATAAGTCTTAATTAGATTATTTGAAAATGTTTGTTGAGTTCTCCTATTTATGTATCAGCTCTAGAACAGATAAACAAATTTCATGTATTCATGGCAGACTACTATGAAGTTATAAAAATGAGTAAGTCACTGTCACATGCAATAATATAGAAAAAATCTCACTAGGATGAGCAAAATAAGGCATATAAAAATATGAGCTACCTGAATTTATTTAGGAGTTTCAAAAGTAGCAAAATGAATCCATGATAGCAGAAACATGTGCCATGTTTGCCATGGGGGAGAACAGAGGCTGTAGAAGTGGTCTAGAAAGCAGACACTGGTGATAGATATAAAGATATCTTCATGGTCTTCACATGCATGTATACACTTCATGAGGACCCATTCAACTACAATTGGTGTACATTTCTGTAAGTGTGTTATATTTTAATCTAAGGCATTAAGTTTTCTTTTGGCAGTTCTAGTATTAGATATTCTGATGCTATTAAACAGTGTTTACAGGAAAGGAAATGTTTTGTAGGAACATGGATCAGGCTTCATGGATGGAATTGGCTGCATAGAATTAGGATCTACTGGTGGAAAGTTTAACTGATTTCAAAAGTGGTTTATTGTAGTATCACAAAGGAGAGTCAGAGCCAAATATCAGGGAAAGACTGAAATATCAGAGAGAGGAAGCACCACAGTCAATTCTCACCTGGCTGTCTTGCAACTTCCTCAGCCTCACTCCTGGTTGCTTTTGCCAGTTGCTTCTCAGTCACTTCTGCTCTCTCTGAGTTTCTACAAGCCTTTATATACCCGGTCACATTAGATTAAAGCCTAGAACTCACAGAAACAGAAGTTCTGTTTCTAGAGTTATGCGATCAAGGGTAGAGGTTACTACTATCTGGCTTTTCTTGTGTTGAGATTAAAGGTGTGTGTAACTGATTCAGCTGTTTATATTTAAGGTTTAAAAATTTCTTAAACTGTCTGCTTAAGATTTGACTAAGTGTTCACTCCCCAATATTCAAGTTTTATTAAATGTATAATATATATCCACAGTTTATAGTAAAGGAGGTGAACTGAGAGAGTAGGTGAGCCCATACTTCTTGTAGAACAGCTTGGCATTGCTTAATTTATGTATGCCATCCACTCTAAGTCCATTCCCTCTATTTTCAAGTGAAGAACTTGAAGTTTCACTCATTAATGAGAAGTCAAAGTCTCTAAGGATCCAGAAGGACTGTTCCTCTACCTTTGTCTCCTATAAGAACTTGTCCCAGCCCACATGCTTTCTAAGGCAACACTGGCTTTCTCCAGGGTTACTATTGTTCCAATCCTAAGCCCTTGTGTATGCCATTTCCACAGTGAGAACATTAGCTCCTCTTTGCTCTGTCCCTTGCTTTTCCTCTAGACAGAAGCTGCAGAATCTCCTCAGGGAAGCTGTACTAGCTACTTCCTTGCATGATAAAATACTATGAACAAAAGCAAGTGAAGGGGGAGTTTATATTGGCTTATGGGTCCAGAAGGCTAGATGTCCATAATGATGAGAAAGGAACAGTACCAGGGCAAACAGACGTAGGTCACCTTTAAGTAAACATCATAAGAAGCAGAAAGGAAACTGTAAGTGGAGTGAAACTATAAGCTTTCAAAGCTTACCTCCAGTGACATACTTCCTCTAGGAAGACTCCATATTCTGTACTAAAACTTTTATAACCTAACAGTACCACCAAATTAGAGACCAAGTGCTCAAATAAATAGCCTATGGGTGATATTTCTCATTCAAAGCACCATAAAGTCTTCACCTGCCTTCCCATTATCTATCAGATTTTTTTTGTGTGTAGAGGCTCAAGTTTAAGATACAACTGATTTCTTTGCATGGTCCTTGGTTTGTCAGACTGTAGCACCATGACAGGACTTATCCTACATCAATACATTGGGATCTAGTTAGTAGACACATTCTACTCAGCCTTGCTGTCAATGACAGAGTTGACACATGGTAGGCTTTAATGAATATTCATCACAAACAGTGTGTTATAAATATTAAACCTCCAGGGCATGTATTTAGCAAATATGTATGTATAAGATTATACCAAATAATTGAACATGAGTTAGTAAAAATTATTTTGTAAAGCAAAACACTGAAAACTAGAAAAATTTCTATTTATCTAATAGACAGCTCACCAATACCACAACATTCAACTATAAACTTATAGCAACAAATTCATTTAAAAGATTTAGCCCTATTTTGATTTCTGTTTATTTTCTTGCCTAGGCTACATTCTGCTACTGTGTATTGATGCCCAGGCAATGAGTCCTTTTGCAAGCATAAAAATGAGCTGAAAAAGCAAACCAAAAAAAAAAAAAAGACTCCACCATTAAAGTCTGAATTAATATTGTAAAACCATATCTAAAAGGATTGTTTCAATATGGCAACTGTGCTTATCATTTCTACATTGTAGGCTTCTTTATGCCACACATTTCCCCACAAAGAAAATTTAGAATCGCTATTGAATTGTGCTAGAAAGACTAGTAGCTGATCATTCTACAAACATTTTTTCAAAAGCATGCATCATCATGACACTTTATTTAGATATATCTTTCAATGAAGAAATTGCTACAATGCTGTCAGCTGATGTAAAGCAACTACAGTTTCTCTTAAAAACCATTTATGCCTCCAGAGGCAACCAACATTTCAAATCACGGCTGTACAGCAGCCACTTATGTATATGGCTTCCCTGTGGCAAAGTCCTCAGTTAAGCTCGTGGATCATATTATTCTGAGTCAGTTGATAGCTCTTTGAATGTTACTGCCTGTGTTTCTACAACTAAATTTAAAGAAGAGCCTTTGTTCTGCTAGGCAAAGTGTATTCTTTCCTATTTCTGTTCTCTATTTTTTTCATCTCCTGTTCTTACTTTGTTAGTCTAGTCTGTGCAGCAGAAAGTCCTTAATGTTGATAAATGAGGAAGGCTTTCCTTTGGCTCACACTGTGATAATGTCATGGTGCTTGGTAGCAGGTTCCTTCCTTGTAAATCCAATTGTATCTTCAAGTAACAACCCATGGAAATGTGAAGTTGGGTATGGGCCACCTGGTTTTTTCCTCTTCTCTCTAATTGTACTTTTCTACATCCAAAATCAGAATGATACTCAATCTGGACTCTTGGCAGAAAAATAAGCACTGTCTTGGTTGACATTAATTCAAAAGGTTAAAAGCACAACATAGCAGGCTATCAAATACAACACACACACACACACACAGGTTGGGGGTTGAGACCGCCTTGCTAGTGAATGTAGTTTACACAGAAGAGAAGTACCACTAACAAGAGACTCTGGCTTTAGACTCAGAAGATGACTGATAATACAGGGATACAATGAGAAGTACTAAAGAGCATTTGGGCCAATTCAGGGAAAGAGACAGCATATAACATGAGGACAGAAGCATACACATGTCATTGACTCATTACTCACCCCACACATTCGACAGAGGAGACATGGCATTCTGGTTGAAAGCAGACACTGTCCAGGTTAGCACACCACTGACAGACAGGCTGCAAAACTTCTAGCAAGAGACCTAACCAGTCAGACTTGAGTATACTCATCTCTGAAGTGGGCATGGAATGGCATTCATTCCATATGGTTGCTAAGAAGATTGAATGAGTTCACCCAAGTGGAATGTTTGGAACTTCACAGCACATTGGAGCACTGAGTGAGCTTGGCCCTCGTTTGCGCTTGCTTTGTACATCTGCTGTGTTCCAACTCCCACAATAGCTCCTGAATGTTATAATAATAATAATAATAATAAAACACGTTCTACTCTTCACTTTGTGACCCACCATAAACACTGTGGTACAGTGGAAAGGGGAGTTAGGAGAGGGCATGGTGGGGCTGTGAGGCTGCCTGATTTATTCATAGATGAGAGCATCATTCCCTAGAACAGCTATCTTTAGAGCTGAAAGGTGAAACTTTAGAAGATGAGAAAGAATTAGGAGACTCAAAGGAAACAAAATGCCCTGTAAGAAATAGTGAGTGCAAAACTCAAGGGAGACAAAATGCCTTAGCTGAAGAGTGCTGGACACCTCTGAGGAGTTGGAATAAGGCTCATAGTCACACACCTGGGAGGTAGGGACAGTAATATATGGGCATGGCAGTGTGAGAAGCGACCACAACACCAGAGGTACAATACCTATCTTTTTACTGGAACAATAATAGAAAATATTTGAGCAATTTTGTGCAGAGGAAGAATGTAATCACATTTTGCTGTTGTTGGTGGGAAGCTTCCTGCTTTACAGAAGGTTTAGGTGTGCTAAAACCAAATTTACACTCAAAGTCCACAACATTCCCCATGTGGAATCCATGTTACATAATTTCTTCTCTTTTCAGTATCTTGCCTTGACATGGTTCAGCTTTTATAATTGATAAACCACTGTGGATAGATACACTTTTACCCACTGAGGTCCACAGATTACATTAGCATTTATCTTTGTGTTATACAGCTACTTGGGCTTTGACAAATATATGGTGTTATTATACTTTATCATACAGAGCAGTTTATCACTCTATAAATTTTTCATTTTTAAAAAAGACTAATACTGAATAATATGAGAAAGGCATAGCCTGTGTGAAGTGAAGATGAAACCAATTCTGTGTTTAGTTTTATGTCCTAAAAAGGAGGACAACATCCAGGACTAGGGTAGATACATGGAAATAAGGAGAACAGATAAAATGATGCCAGATTTTAATAATGGTTTTCGTAGGGAATATTAATCACAGCAAGCTAACTACTCTACAATTGAGCCTAAAGATCTTAGTCATTTTCTGTTTTTGAAGTGTCCATTTTACTAATATAAAGTCTGTTCTAAATTGGTAAAGTAGTTTTGCCTCAACCCGACCTCTAGGCAACCATGCTGTCATGTAGTAATTCCCAATGCTTGTCTTTACTCACCTCTCAGAATGAATAGGACTTTCTTTACTCACACAGTGAATGAATAGGACTGTGGAGAGAATTGAAAGGTGCACATCTCTTCTACAGACATTTCATAGATCAGGATATTTGAACCTGAAGATGACCAACAATGGGTGTTAAGTCTTCTGTTACCCCCACAAACTAAAAAATGACTATCCTGAAAGCTAATATAGTTGTAAGCCTGCTATTTTATAGCCCTGTTCAGTATCAGATGGCCATAGTATCCAGTATGTACCTTGTTTTTGAGTGAAGAAATGGAGAATATTATGTCCCCAAACTTAACATCTGAATACAGACAAATCTAAACCTAAAGTTATCAGACTTGCTCATTTCTGTAGACTATTTTTGCTGTTTGAATTTCAATTATCTTCATGGGCTTTGTTGTGGTTACTAAATAAGGTGATTTTAGATTCACCATCTTCCTTTTATCTTTTGTAGTTTTACTTTGGGGATTTATGGTCCAAAATCTGCAATACCCTGTCCCCAGGTGCATATGGTTCTGGTATGCACTTCACTGCCTGTTCTCATGGGTGATAGCTCTATGATTATGTGTTTTCTATCCATTGCTGGTAAGACTTATTGGCTTATCTATCTCAATACCATTATAGGTAAGAGGAGCAGTGTGATCATGGAGGTAAGAGAGGAGCCTGACACCCAGTCTCTGCAATCTGAGAATCCCTATGATGTTAGCATTGTGGTAAGGTACCACAGTGTCCCAGCACCGGAGTGTCAGATGGAACAGTAATAAGTGATGCAGCATTTATCTGATACAAACAGCTGCTTGTCGGGATCTTGGAAATGCAGGTTTGTTAGCCTTTAGTCTAATGAACTATAAAAAGCTTTGTTCTAATGAAACAGAAGGTGATGTCTGGCTATCAAATTTTTTTTTTCATTTTCCCCTCATCTCTATCTGAGAATTAACCACCATCACTGAGATTCTATGAAGACAATATTTCTTGTGACAGTGTATAATTGATTTGACAGCCATAGTTAGGCTTTTAAAATGTTTTATTTTTAATTGACAAACATTACTTAAGTTTATAGAAAACAATGTAATATTTTGAATACATGTTTATATTGTAGAAGAATAATTAAATTTACCTAATAAATGTGTCATCACAAATCATTTTGTGCTGAAACTTTACAAAGTCTACTCTTTAAGAAATTTTGAATTGCATCATGATTGTATTGAGCATGCTGCTCAATCTCCCAAACCTCTTCCCTGTATCTTGCTGGATTTTTGAAGCCTTTGACAGCATGTCTCCATTTTCATGCCTCTCTTGTGATTCTTCTTTCTCCATGAATGATACACATTTGGCTTTTGTAGATTTTTACATGCAAGTGAGATAATACAGTACTTTTCTTGAATCCCAGGTTAATTGTACTGAATATAATGGTCGCCAGGCACATTCATGTTGCTGTCAGGATGAAGTGAGTACAAAACACAGCAAAGTGGATAAATAACTAAAAACAATACACCAAGAAGATTAGAAAGGGTTATCATCATGCCATCGATGAATGAGAATTACTAAGCCATGAGACTAATAAGCAATGGTGCTAGCTACTATATTTATCTACTATATAAGTGGCAGGTGTTGCCCACTTCTTTGGTTCTAGTGAGTCAGTATGTCTCTGAAGCCCTCAAAGAGAGTTGATAATATCCATCTCCCAAATGGGACAGTCACTTTATTCAAGATAAGACAACAGCTGTGGAATCTGACTTTCTGGGTTCAGTCTTGAATTTGACATGTAGTCTTTTACCTAATCCTGCACAATTACTTATATTCTCTTAGTCCCAGGGTAATAAAGTTAAGTATATTTATCTAATAAAAAGGATATCAAACTATGTGCATCAATAAAAAAGAGTAGAGAACTAGACTAAGTTCAACTATAAGGACCAAATTTTGGGTCACATAGTGAGGAAAATGATTTTTTATACAGTATTCATGAGAATGTATGTCAGAAAAGCCATTATGAAAAAAACAGTATCCAGGTTCCTCAAAAACTGGAATTTAGTTGACTAAATAATCCCACTACTAAGTATTCAAAGAAAATAAACTCACCATCTTAATAACTGCTCCTCAATGGATGGATAAATCATCACACATAATTGGATCATATTCACCCCTGAAAACATAAAATGGAAAGGCACAACATGGGTGAAACTAGAAGAGACTGCAAATTGAAGCAACCATGCATAGAAAAACAAGGAACTATATGTAGAGTCTAACCTGATTCTAACAAATTAAAGTCATTGAAACAAAAGAGTAAAACAGTATTTACCTAAGGTCAAGAAGTGGGAGTAACAGGGAGATTTGGGCGAGTATGTACAAACTTTGAGTGACAGGATGAACAAGCTCTTGAAACTTAATGTTCAGCATAGCAACTCTAATAAATTATGTGCTTGAATGTTCCCGAGAGTAAATCTTTAATATTTTCACATTAGAAAAAAAAGATAATTATGTAAAGTAGTAGATATGTTAATAATCTTAAATTTTGAAGATAATTTCACAAAGTATAGTTACACAAAAATCATTGTTATAAATCTTGAACACAGACAATTCATTTGGTTTTCAGTTATATTTTAGTAGGTCCAGAAAAGATGAACCAAATTTGGCTTAGAAAAGAACTATATATGTGTTAGTGTGAATAGAATATTGAATGCAATTTATGTTATTTCTATCTGAGTGTCTCCTGAAAAGGGATGTATTTGAAAATAGAAATGTTTGTATTAACCTTTCCTATTCTCAGGGCACTTCAGTCTTAGAGCAATGTTAACTATGAAGCATAATTAAACATTTAATTTGATAAAGCAATGGATCTTCACATAACCAATCTCCCTTTTCTTCTCTCCTTCTTTCCCATTCTCTCTCTGTCTTACTACAGGACCATGAAAGCATGCCAGTTCCAGCACTTGTTATACAGGCATGACAAAAATGTAGAAAACTTTTCTTCCTGTTCTAAACTGGAGACCATATACAGGGGAATGAAAATGGCTAATAACCAACATTAACAACTAATAACAAACTACTCCCTTGCTAGCTTGCAGAAGTTCTAGCCTACGGTAACAACTTCAAATAATAGAGTTTTAAATTATATTTTATGTGAATTTTGTTTTTACTCCACAGAATTCTCCATTCCTCACATTTGTGTTTCTATGTACCAAAGCTATTTCTCTGAAGTACTTACTGAGAAACACAAATATGTGTGTACCAAGATTTTTCTTTTGGGCCACCAACCAGCTTCCAAATCATGACATAGAGACTTACTAGATTTTGGATACTTGGCCCTAACTTGGCCTTGTTTCTGGCTAGCTCTTTTAGCATAAATTAACCTGTTTCTCTTTATTTACCTTTTGTCTCGTGGCTTTTCACCCTTTATTCCTCCCATATATTCTACTTTCACTGCTTCTCTTGTCTGGCAGGCTGACAGCTGCCTGGCTTCTGGCCTCAGTCATCTCCCTTGTGTTCTTGTCTCTTCCTCTTTCAATCCACTAATTCTAGAGTTTTCTTCTCATGAGCCTAGATTCCTTCTCCTATTTATCATCTCTAGCTGCCAACCCTGCCTATCATTTCTCTGCCCAGCTATTGGCCATTCAGCTCTCTACTAGACCTATTAAGCAACTTATGCAGGCAGGGTGAACTGCTTTTTATAATTAAACGAATGTGACATAAACAGATGTCACACAACTTTGCATAATTAAACTAATATTCCACAACCTGTGCACATACTTCCTGATATCCTTTATATTTTCTAGGAAAACTCATCTTTCTTCACATATATAATTGATTTCTCTCTCTCTGTATCTTCGTCTTTCTCTGTCTCTGTCTCTCTCTGTCTCCCTCCCTCCCTCCCTCTCTCTCTCTCTCTCTCTCTCTCTCTCTCTCTCTCTCTCTCTCTCGTGTGTGTGTGTGTGTGTGTGTGTGTGTGTGTGGTGTCCACACCATAGCACATACTTGGAGGTCAGGGGGCATCCTGTAGAATTTAGAATTTGGTTTTCTCCTTCTCCCATGTTTGTCCTTTGAATTGAACTCAGGTTATCAGCCTTGGTGGTAAATGCCTTTACCCACTGAGCTATTTCAATGGCCCCAAATTCATCTATTAATACCTTGTCTCTAATAGGCAGCTACAGTTAATGATTCCTGAGTTCCTAGCTTTAGTCTTACATGTCCTTTTGAGTGCTAGACTTATATCTATGCATTTGAATGAAGGTTCTGGTAGTGGCAAAGCAAACAACAGCACTTACCCTATCTGATATAAACCATATTCAAGAATTATTTCTACCCTGAATTCCAAAAAGTTCTTCCCAAGGCCCTATTCTTTTTCAAATTTTCTCTGTAAAGGTTTTGTGATTATAACAGAATTACATCATTTCCTTCCTTTCCCCACCAAACCCTCTCATATACCTCTCTTATATATATATATATATATATATATATATATATATATAACAATAACAATTAATGAAAAAAGATATCACCATACTTAAAGTATAAACCACCATCTAACTGGTTGTACCAGTCAGAACTCTGCAAATCCTATCCGTGAGAACTTCTTCATCTCTACAATATTCCTTCACCAATTCAATCAACAGACCTGTTGTTCTTGACCTACTTTTCTCTGTCTTTGATGCCACTCTCTTGGGTCAAAGTCTGATTGTGTCTTTCAGGGGCTCTGGGATCTACCTTAACTCTGTTCTGATTGGTCTGCACCCTACAAACCAAATCAAAATATCACCTCATTTATGGCATGTGTATGCCTAAATCCCTTGTGTTACTTCCCATTGGCCTAGAGAGAATGTCAACAACTTCCTTGCAAGGCTTTTATAATTTTGTCTATATTACCTCTCCAGTTTCAGTGTAAGTGTTCCTGGCATGCCATGTGATAGACCCAATGTGGCACCAGGTGAAATAAGAATTCCTGGGATGTAAGGGTCACATAGTAAAGCAGACATGGTGCTTCTAACAGAGGACACTGCCCTTGGCATGGCCACATAGATTCGAGCTCACCCCTTCTCTTAAAAAGAAATGCTACATGGCAACCCAGTCATTCTCCCAGCTTCCCTTTCTTCTGTCTCTGTCTTTCTCTTTCCTCTATCTTGCTCTTCTCTGGGTACCTGTCTTTCAGTAACTCTCTAAAATAAGCTCTGTGTGGTACCTGGTAGTAGTGTTTGTCTCTCCCAACTTGCAGAAAACTAACATTCAGTACCCAGCAGGGTCCACTCTTCCCTGAACCTTGTTCCTGACACTATAGTCTTGAACGCCATTTCTTTCTTCCAACATAAAACATTTTCACACACTTCCTCGTCTTCTTAGAATGTTGTTTGAAGTCAGCTCCCTTTCTTCCTAATTCAAACTCATCAATCACATACAGCCACAGCCGCCTAGTCTACTCTGTCAGAATTTTCTGTACTGTACTTTTCATTCAAACTGGTCATTAGAATCCATCCTTAAATATTTGTGGAACAGTTTAATAATGATTTGGCTATGTAATTCCAAAACCTGTTAAGCTCTTTAAAGGAGAAGATAGTAGTCAATTTATTGCCTACTGTTTCCTAACATGACATCTGCACCAGTACAAATGCTCCCTTAATATTTATTGAGTGAGAAAATGGAATGGATGAACAATGATGCTGAGAAGATGTTATGATCAAACATTTTATAGATGAGTAAAATAAGGCTTGAATAAATGAAATGTTTTCCAGGCAATCATGGCCAGCATGTAGTAAACAAAATTTAAACTCAGATCCTCCAGACTCCAAAACTTTTCTCTTTGCATTTAAAAAAGAATAAGTTAATTTGTTTAAAAGTTGAACCAAGTTTAGAAAACTATATTTTATATTCTTTCCTAATATAATATTCAAGTAGCTTAAAATTATTTTCTAAAAACAAATTAATTAATGATTAGCCTAGGAACAATACTGAAAATTATAACACAGCAATATAAAGAAAAACGTACTCACTGTGTCCCACCATCTAAGATTATAGCCAGCATATTTATTCAGTTCTGTGCAATATATCTTAATAGCTAATTTTCTTCAAAACTAATTTTTTTTTGTAAAAGTGCATTATCTTGAGTTTTGTCAGTCATAGATATCCCAGATGCTGGTGCCTTCATGTGGGTAATCATGGTCATTGTTTTCATTTTATCATTATTTTTATAAATTGTGAGCAACATAATTATTATATATTTATAATTTATTTTCAAGTTTATTAGAGTGTTTGAGGGGAGGTTCTATAGATGTAATCCAGGACCTCATGAATCACAAGGATCTACTATACCAGACAGTTCCATTCTTCCAGTTACATTGGAGTATAATTGATAAAATTATTAATATTAGTCCTCTTGACAAAATTATACTGTGATCCAAATTCACAGTTTATGCAATGTTATGTTTGTGAAATACCAACAGGAGGTTTAAATGTTATATTGAGTGAAACAAAACTATTATTGCAGAATTAATTTTCATCTTCTATTTTTAGTGATGACATCAGCCTAGGGCTTTCTGAGGATGTAGGGGGTAAATGCCTATGAAGAGTGAAGCTGTATTCCATTTTATCTGTGAATTAAGTGAAGAGAAAGATGTAACATAGGTATAAAATGCAGTAGAAGGCAATAGAACCATTCAAGTTTCTCAGAACAAGTGAGAGAAAGAAAACTGAAATGCTAGCAACACTGAGATGCTGATGACGTTGAGATGCAGGTGTGACCAGGTTCCATGACACTCAGAACCAATATTAAATCACTAAACACTGACTTATGCATATGTTCCTGGTCATCACCTTAGAACCCATGAGATACAATAGCATTTTGAAAATAAGACATTTTATTCTGTTCCCCACTGCAGTCTTTGCAGCATATAAGAATCCTTCTTAGAACTCTGTTCTTCTACTGACCTAATACTCCTACCAACCACATTCCTGCCATATAATATGATTCCTTGATCAAATCCACAGTAGACAATAGCTCTCTGGCATCATTTATTCTCTGAAACTTTTATGTTTTAATGAGTCATTAGGCATTGGTGGCATTCAAGACAGCCATCAGCTTTGTATGATTACCAGGCTGTATGATAAAGTACTTAAAATAAGTAAACCTTGTAGATAAAACTGTTGATACAGCTAAATTACCATACGGTGTTTACCAATAATTGCGTGAAATAGGCTTGGGGCTTTCTGTTTTGTTTCTAATATTATGTGATTCATGAAATATACTTTCAACCTTCATATCTGCTCATCAAGGTATAGGAATAGAGTCCCACAGCCCCCTTTGGCTTGATGGGAGTCAGGATTACATCAGCTCACCTGATGGAGCATCTCAAGCTGCTCTCTCAAGATATTCTCTAGAACAACAGAGTGTTCTGTTCATCTGATCAAAGCTAATATATCTTTCTTCCATTAGGATAGAAGAGCTCCCTCATCTTTCTATAAGAGCATGTGGCATGTCCAGATAAAAAAGAATGTGCTAATGTTATCAAGTGTCAGCAAACTATGGCCTATGAACTAAATATGGCTTTGCAGTTTACGTAAATAAAGTCTTATTTCATTGGATATCATTTGTTTATGCATGATCTATGGTTATGTTTACTCTCAAAGGTAGAATGTATTGTTTTGGGGCAAGTTGGATGAGAGTGCAAAACCTAAAGTATATATTACTTAGCTCATTATATAAGAATACAGCCAGACTCTGATAAATCACACAATCATTTTCTGAATGCCTCTGCCTCATCATAGGCTAACCACTGCATTGTGTCATTGGAAAAGAATTCCTAGTGATAAGGAAATGGTTGTTTTGATTGGCAAGTGCTATCCTTAAACATGATGAACTTTAAATCAAAATAAAAGTTTTATCTTTTTAATATAGATACTTACTAAATTACTTTGTCTTCTAAAATTTCTATAAAGGATATTAAATGTCCCTCCCATCATTTCAAACTCTACATTGATTACTAACAGAAATAAAATCTGTCTTCAACTTGTTGGAGGCTTTGAATATCAAGTGAGCTGCTAAAATAGAAACAAGAATACAAAGAAAAGACTAAGGGTGAGACAATTAGAATTACACAGCAGGCCAACACAGGGACGTGAAGGCCACTTCTGGATTAAAGAACAATTTAACATCAGACCATCTTAGGATTTAGACTGATACTAAACCCCATTGGCTTTAAATAAAAACACAGTTGGTAACTTCATTACAATAAAACAGATTAAATTTACTCATGAAAAATAGTTTGATTTCCAAACTTGACAGTGTCTGAATTTCAATTCCAATGTCTGTAATACAGAAATGATAAAAATATACCAACTGATATGTATCGGTGTTAACACTTATGTGTCAAACATAAACATAGCTTAACTATAAAAATTATTTAAAGAACTGAAGTCATAATACAAATAAGTATGTATTATGTAAATGTGTATTAATTAGTATATGAATAATTTTAGCTATTTATGTTTAAGTAATGATTATGCAATACAAAATAATATACTGTATTGAGATATAAATTTATTTGTATAAAAAAGTGTATTAGCAGCTGATGAAATAAATTGTGTATATTCTTGAGTGAATGAATTGATTAATGAATAAAAACTACAGTCTTCTTTAAGAAAGTCAAGTAATATATGTCCTCTGGTCTACACACTTTTTGGAATATTTGGGAACTCAAAGAGATAGAGAATAACATATGAATATCTGGTTTAGGAAGACTTTCTAACTATTGAGAAAGAATTGCATAATTTATTCTCCTATCAAGGCTCTAGTTATGTGTATATACTCTGCTTCCTTTGTGGGTGTATACATAAATTTGTTTCGAATGTAGTTTCTTAATTTAGTCTACATGTTTTAATAGCTTTTCTATTTTTAAAAATCTTTTTAAAATTTTTTATTTATTTATCTTATGTGTATGGGCATTCTTTTTTAAAATTGATTTGTAAAATAAAGTCTTTTTTTTCCCCCATGCACTCCCTTGCTTTCCCTTCCTTCCCCCTCCCAATCCCTCCTGGTCAGCTTGCAGCCTCCCTCCGCTCAACCCCCTCAATGTCGCCCCCCCTAAAAAAAAGGGCAAGAAATCCCAAGGTGAATCAGCTCAGCATCCACTCCAGGCAGGTCTGATTTCCTCATCCTAATGTCAAGACTTGGTTAGGTGTTCCTCTGGAGGGAATGGGCTTCGAAGTGCCAGTCCACACAAAGAGACACAGTCTGTTTCCTCCCATCGAGGCTCCACATACTGCCCATGTCAGTGCACAGTTGCCTATAGTTGGAGGGCGTAGTTCCTTTTCCTGATGGTTCTCCAGTGGCTGTTCTTAATTCAGTGAGCTCTCCAGAGCTCCAGCCAGCCATCACTGGGGGAATTTTTCTCATAATCCCTATCCACTTACTCATCTAGACTCTCCTTCCCTGTTCTCAACTGGACCAGGAGCTCAGCCCAGTGTTCAACCATGTATCTCTGCCTCTACACTATTCATTGTTGGATGTAAGTTCATTGTTAGATGATGGCACTTGGGGGGGGCTATTCATTTGATTGTAGGGGAAGTCCTCTCTGAGCAACACCTTCGCTAATCATTGGACCCTAGCCAGGAACATCCTGTAAGTTCTTGGAGGTTTCCCTAGCAACTGGTCTTTTTCCAGCTCCACATTGGCTTCCTCTACTAAGATCTCCATCTCTTTTTTTTCTCCCTGCTTGTTGCTCCTCTCACTCAATCATTTCCTTCTCTCATGATTCATTCCCACACCTTCTTGGTTGCGGCCCCTTATGCTCCCAATTAGCTAGGAAGATTTTCTCTATTTTCTCTTCCTTGAGGAATCCCTGGGTGTCTCTCTTGAGTTCCTTCTGATCCCAAGGTTTTCCTGGGTTGTAGTTTGCAGCTTAGGTATTCTTTGCTTTTTGTTTAGGGTCCACTAATGAGTGAGTACATCCCCTGCCTATCTTTCTGGGCTTGTGATACCTCGCTCAGAAGGCTATTCTTCAAATACATCCATTTGCCTGCAAATTTTAGGATGTCATTTTTTTTAACTGCTTAGTAGTACTCCATTGTGTAAATGTACCAGTTTGTTAATCCATTACTCAGTTGAGGGGCATTGAGGCATCTAGGTCGTTTCCAGATTCTTGCTATTATGAGCAATGCTGCTATGAACATAGTTGAGATAATGCCTTTGGATTGCAAATGTGTGTCCTTTGGGTATATGCCCAATAGTAGTATTGTTGGGTCCTTGGGAAGGTTGGTTCTCAGTTTTCTGAAGAACTGCCATACTGCATTCCAGAGTGGCTGAACAAGCTTACACACCCACCAACAATGGAGGAGTGTTCCCCTTGCTCTGTATCCTCTCCAGCATAGGCTGTCATCTGTGTTTTTGATCTTAGCCATTCTGACAGGTGTAAGGTGGTATCTCAAAGTTGCTTTGATTTGCATTTCTCTGATGGCTAAAGATGTTGAGCATTTTTTCAAGTGCCTTTCAGCCATTTGTAATTCTTCTGCTGAGAATTCCCTTTCTAGTTCTGAACACCATTTTTTTATTGGGTTATTTAGGGTTTGGGGCTCTAGTTTCTTGAGTTCCCTCTATATTTTGGAAATCAGTCATTTTGCTTTACACACACCAGGAGAGGTGTAAGTCAGATGGTTGAGTCACTATGTGGTTGCTGAAATTGAACTCAGGACCTCTGGATGCGCATCCACTGCTCTTAACCACTGAGCCATCTCTCCAGCCCCTTTAAGATTGTTTCTAAATTCTTTTCTCAAACATTACATCCTAATCTCAGTTGCCCTTCTTTCTACTGGTCTCAGTTGCTCCTCCACTTCGCTTCTCCCCCAGGTCCCCTTCTCCACCATTTTCCTCCCAAAACAAAGCAGGCCTCCCAGGGATATCCACTGAACATGGCACATAATAAGTTACAATAAGATGAGGCACAAACACTCATATAAAGGCTGGATGAGACCATCCAGTAGGATGAAAAGGGTTTCAAGAGCAAGTAAAAAGAGTCAGAAATACTCCTCACTCCCACTATTAGGAGTTCCACAACAATACCAAACTATACAACAATAACATACATGCAGAGGACTTAGCTCACGCCCATACAGGGTTCAGGTTTGTTTCTTCAATCTCTGTGAGCCCCATGAGGTCTGCTTAGTTGATTTTATGGACCATATTATCATGGTGACCTCAACCTCTCTGGCACAATCCTACTCCCCCTCTTCTTTAGGGATCTCCTGGATCTGTCTACCATTTGACTGTGGGTCTCTGCATCTGCTCCCATTAGTTGCTGGATGACGTTTCTTTGATGACAATTGGGCTAGGCACTGATACAGCAGAATATTATGAGAAATCATTTCATTGACATTTTTGCCAACCATATTTGGTCCTATCCTGTGTCTCTGGGCTGTCCTGCCTCTGGTTCCTGGTCATCCAGGAAGTGTCATGCTTGGCCTGCATCGAATGTTGTGGAATTCAAGCAGGATCAGTCATTGGCTGGCCACTCCCACAAGTTCTGTACCACTATTATCCCAGCACATCTTGCAGGTAGGATATATTGTAGGTTGAAGATTTTTCTGCTGAGCTGATATCCCAGACACATTGCTAGGATCCATGTCTGGTTATAGAAGATAGATACTTTGGGCTTCAGGTTCCTCATTACTAGGAGACTTTGCTAGGGTTATTCTCAGATTCCAGAGAGTTTCTACTGCACAATCTGTAAATAAGCTAGATGCCTCTTAACTGAAGAATGGACCAAGAAAGTGTCCATTTACACAATGGAGTATTACTCAGTTGCTAAAAACAATGGCATCATGAAATTTGCAGGCAAATGCATGGAACCAGAAAAAAAAAATCAACCTGAGTAAGGTAATCCAGAAAGACAAACATGGTATGTATTCACATGTAAGTGAATATTAACTGTTAAATAAAAAAAAATATGCTACTATCCACAGACCCAGAGAGATTAAATAATTAAGAGGGCTCAAGATGGAGTACATGGATCTCCCTGGGAAAGAGAAACAGAATAGATTTTGTGGGGAGGGTGAGGATAGGAACAGGAGGAATCAGGTGAGGGTGGGAGGTAGAAGAGGGTACTGGGAGAGATGACTGGATTCGGTGGCATTTGGCAGAGGGTCTATGTAGAAACCTTTTTCTATTTTTGACAAGGAAAATAAATAGCAGCTATATCTTCATGACCTCACAGAGCTTCAAGAATCAAAAAGAATTATGGAGTTTGCCTTATATGGGCATTATAGACTATTGGACAGGTCACTGTCCTCTCTATCATATATGCTCAGCTGACTATCCCAACTTCTAAGTGCCTGTAAGCATTTGTTATTGATGCTTTCCACAAGACATTGCTCTTCTCTTAACCATAGTTTCCTGACATTCTTCAGAGGAAGCCAAGACCTTCTTTCTTCTTCAGCTGAAATTAAGTCTATCGCTAGACTTCTCTCTCAGCTGAGTGGTCATAGAAAGCAGTAACATCCCAATAGTGAATAGTATGCTATTATCTTGATGTTAATTACTAATCTCCACTAATGACTCCTAAGAAGTCTCTGTTCAGAAGGGATGCGTGTGTGTGTGTGTGTGTGTGTGTGTGTGTGTGTGTGTGTGTGTGTGTGGTGGATGAGAGACAGAGAAAGGGACAATAAAGGACAACAGGGTCCTAACATGACATAAACCAAGAAATGTGTAGGAGCTCTGGAAATGCTTAGAAGATTCTAAATAAAGTGAATTTGAAAAGTGCCCTTGACTGTACTGGCTTGGAGTATCAAAATAACAACAGCAACATACTAGGCTCATTCAATAAAAGAAAACTAAGGATCTTATACAGATAAAATGAACAGACTGATAGGTTGAATAAATATGTATTGATAACTGAGTAAGTTTGATAAATATGTATCGATAACTGAGTAAGTATAATTGTGAACTCTGATTTTATTGTGTTTTGGGTATGTAGAAGAGTGTTCTGTATATTGAAAATGTACATTAAATACTTCAAGGCAGTAGAGCTTCAAGGTTGATGAGCAATGGGATATCTACTTAGCATCAAATAAATTCTCTATAACACTGATAAACAGCAAAGAAGGATGGTGTAATTTTGCAGTGAAGAGCCTAGTAGGTGACATCTCAATTCTTTCACCAAAGTCAATTATCATTGGTAATCAGACAAATTAATATCATATGCTCCCTAATGAGATACAGAGAAAAACATATTTCTTCTTCCATAATATTTTTAGAAAGAAAAATAATTTTAATTTTATTATAAAGAAGTGTCTCATTAACTAAAAAAGGGTACTCTATAGAAAATCTGACGTAAAGCTTAAGAATAGCTGGTTGTAAGAGTCATAAAACCCAAAATTCTGCTCCAGCTTCTAGGAAACTAAGCCAACATGACAAGTAAACGCAAGATGAGATTCCAAAGTGGATGTTTTTGCCTAAAAGACATTATTGGAACAATTGGTGAAATTTTAAATTTTAATAATCTAAAGATGAGCAAGCTCTTGTGCATCATTGTTAACTCTGATTTTATTGTTGTGTTTCAGGTGTAGAAGAATGTTCTGTGTATATTGAAAATGTACATTAAATAATTCAAGGCAATAGAACAACAAGAAATGCAGACACTTTGGGAAAAAAACCTTTCTCCTGTGTTTATATCTTTGTTCCAAGTTTTAGATTATATTGCAAAAGGAAACACTGAAAGTGCCCACAAAATAGAAGGCGTTCAGTAGTGCATACTAGAATCTCCATAGCCAACAGGAAAAGGAAAGTGTCAATGTGAAAGAAATGAAAATTTTGACTGCCAATTATTAATAAGGCCAGCATTTTGATGTTATTTCTTTTGTTACATATTATTTCCCCATTTGTTTCCCATCATGATCTTGTAGTCATATGGTATGTAATTTCATAGTTTTTAAAAATCATTTTAATAAACTTAAAAAATGAATAAACGAAATGAACTTCTTTTAATTGATAACTCCACACTGCTTGATTGCTATCATTTATCATTAAATGAAAGATTACACAATTTGTCCTTTTTCCCTGTGCCTTTCACACTGCAACTTGGATTCTCTAGTAGGACTATGAGACTGTGGGCTTCTGTCTGTCCTCTTCTGAAGAACTAGAATCCCATTCTGCAACTGACACATACTAAACATTCAATAACTATTTACATAAGGAAAATAAATTCAAAGACAATAGATCTAGTTACCTTAATGATTCATAACACATTAGATGAAAATTGTTTGCTGGAATAATTAATGAATTAAGTATATATGCTAGCTATGTACTAAGCAAATTCAAAATAGTACTTAAGAACTACCGATGATAATTTGTATCTCTGATGTCCTTGGAAGGGCTATATGCTAACTATTTAGTTTTTAGATTGTTTCTACTGTGCAGTGGTAGAATCAGTGAGATATTTAAGGTCATTGGAAATATGCTCTTGAAGGTGATGATAGAACCCCAGTCTCTTCCTCCTTCCATTTCTACTTTCTTGGCCTGAAGTAAGAAGTCTTGGTCCATTATAAGCTGCTGCTTCTTTCCTAAAGACCCCAAAGAGCAAGAATCAACTGATTATGGACTCAAAAAACATGAGCCAAAGTAAATCTCTCCTCCATCTTGCTTGTTTAATTCAGTGAATGTTACAATGACAGAAAGCTGACTTACATGTCTTGCTACATCAATGGCAAATGTCATCACCATGTATACATGAACATCATGAGGCTTGCACATGAGCCAATTGCCTAAGCACAACCTCTTGGCATCTGAGAAATTGAATATTTAGCCCTGATCTACCTGGCTGTTTAACCCATTTTTCTCTGTGTTAAACACTAGCCCTGCCTCCCTGTGCACAGTATTGTGGCCACGCTGTTGGCAGCAGAGATACTTCCCCATGTCTTCCACTGGATCAGAACTTCATCATAACTTTTTTGGCCCCTTGCAGACAACACTTAGGTTTCTCCTCCACCTCTCATCCACTACTAGTGAAGAAAGGAAGATCTTATATTTCAAAGTCAGTGAAGGAGAGAGATATGAAATGCAAGCAAAGAAAAAAAATGGAGATAGGTAGTATTTAAATAGTGACTTATTTAATACATACAGTGCATGACTGGGTCGTGGGGTAAATTCTTAGGATTATATCTATAAATAGGAAGGGGTGGGTGTGCATCTCATTAATTAAATTATACATTAATTTATCTAGGCTTTGTCTTTCCAGGTGCTGTGACTTAAAAGTTTTATCATGAAAATTCAAGAGTTTGCAATGTAATATTATGACTTTGGCCATTTAAGGGACAATCAGACCATGAGAATTACTTACCTATCAGAAGAATAGGTACCCTAATGAAGAGATGAAACAGGGGTTGCATTTCTTGACCTCTAACCTGTTACATATCAAAGAATAGATCTAGAACTTCCTATCTTCAGAATTGTAAGAAACAAAACCCTACCCTTTACAAATCACCCAGTCTTAATTACCTTAATTAACTTTAATGTCACAGCAGCACAAAGTGCACTAAGACACCACAAACAGCCCATGGGAAACTAAATGGGTGAGAAAGGATAAACAGGGCAGTTCATACACAGACAGAGACATAGTTGGTGGCCTGAAGTTGCTGGACTAATCTCTTACTGGTTTTAGGGTCAGAAACCTGAGAGTAATACCAGAAGAGGTAAAGATCCATGTGGCCTAAAATCAGATGGAAAAAAAGATAGAAAAAAACACAGATGTGAAACATGAATTTCTACACATACCCGTTCTTCGATTTTTTCCTTTCTTGTTGGTATAGGGATCTTTGACTATGATTTCATAATGATTTAACCTGCAATCTTTGTGAAGTATTTGCAGCAGTAAATGATACAAAAAGGGTATTTCCTGCTGTTCTGTTAGGATCACTGACCCATGGGATCTCCCTAAGCACAAGGCTAGTGATCTCTGTCATAAACTGGGCTCTGTAAAGAAGGCCTTCCCAATTCCTAAATGTATGAGGGCTGTGAATGATCCATCCTGAATCAAACAGGTGTATCATGGATGGGGAAAATAAGTTCAGTAAGCATTAAAAGGAGATGCCAGGCTGGGGAGATGGCTCATTCGTGAAGTGTTTGGCCAATCCCCAACACTGATGCAAAAAGCTCTTTGCAGAAGCATACCCCTGCAATCCCAGCTCTGGGGAGACAGAAATAGAAGACTCCTCAGAGCTTGCTGACCAGATACGCGCTAGCTGGGTCAGTGATCTAAGATTCTGTGAAAGATAAATTTAAGGTGGAAGACAGCTAGAGAAGACAATCAGTGTTGACTTCTAACTTCCACAGGTACACACACACACACACACACACACACACACACACACACACACAGAGTCCCTTATTTTCTCCAGTCACCTGCTGTTATTGAACTAGTGACAAAATAACCAGTTCACTCTTTATGGCTAGATGAATAAAGAGGAAAGGAGAAAAAAATTCATTATTAAAGGGTTAGTGTGGGATCTAAATTGAAGCTGAAAATGGATACTTATACCACTTAAGACCCAGAGAGGTACCTCTAAAAATAATACCTAGGTTAACTGTTCCATTGTTCAAACCCCAGTGTACACATTTTAGGTCAATGTACTTAGGTGTTAGATTTATGCTAGAAGAGAAATGTCTCAGAGCTAGGAAATGTGTGGCTATAAGGTCATACAAATGGAATACTCCATAGGTCAAGGGTCTATCAAAAGAACAATCAGGAGAACAGTAGACTGTGAGAAGGTGGGAGAATGGGAGATGAGGGCAATTGTGGCAGGGCGTGAACCTTTTTTAAGTTTGTCTTTGAAAACAACCACTATGTAAATGGAACTTCATAACCAAATAAGTCAGTTGGTATCAGTCAAGCTTTGTAGCTGATATACAAAATGCCATGTTTAGAGGGCTAGTCTTGGTTTCTGTAACCTGCTTTATAGAAAAACTGTTTCAAAAACTAAGTTGGGCTTCCATCTACATTACATTTTATATGTTTTCTCATTCTTTTCCCACTCAGTTCTAATCCACAAATGGAGACCTACATATTGTAGCCCTTCTATTTGGAATATGGTCATCTGGTACAAATTATGCTGTGAGCTTTGAAAGCTGACAGACCAGTCTTTGTCTCTCTGTCCACAAGCCGCATGGCTTTGCACACGCCTCTGAAACTTACTGAGACAAAATACCCACGTGTGGCTGTACGTATTTCATCCACTGAGTTTGAAGCATGGTCTGGTTCTGTCACACACTAACCTAAGGACCAGAGACCGTCATCTGTAGCCAGTCTTCTGAAGTCAGAACACCATGACCTTTGGGATTGTTCTGTAATTCTCCACTCCACTTCCGACAATCTTGCAAATATTTTTTTTACTCATCCTATGTATTCACAACATTGTAGTGACTGGCCACAACCTAATAGCCTTTGAATAATGGGAATTCATGTCTCATGTTTCTGAAGGTTATGACGTCTGAAATGAAGGTGCTGAAGGATTCACTGGGAGCAGCATTGCTCTGTGCCTCATAGACAACATCTTGCCCCTACCTACTGAAGGTATTAGTCAATGTCATCTATGAGGGCTTTCTCTCTCATTACCTGAACACTTACAAAAGCCCCTCCTCCCGAAACCCACTGTCATCTTGAAGTTACAATTTTAGGTCATATATTTGGGGAATGATATATTTTTAGAACACAGCACTTATACAAGAATTTTATATCCAGACCAGAAGAGAGGCTTCATATTTGGGCTACTTCCAGTTATCCAATAGTAATATCACAAAGGAAGGATTGAGATACATACTGAGGAGGCATCCACCAGGCAGTATCTCCAACCTCAATTTCTACCTCATTTTCCTTTGTGACTCCCCAGTGCATTCTAAACGTCCCTAGAGTAAGGCAGGTTCAGAGCATGTGGCACAATCATGTCACAAAGGGAACATACTAAATGAAAGGTCTAAAAGATATATATCATTTAACAAAGCAATTAAATACATTATCCACGGCAGTGCCACCTGGGCCCTGAGGACTGTGCCAGTAACTCTAATATGATTGTTAGAATCATGCACCCATAGTCAGCCCCAGATGTAAGTTAATAAGAAAGAAAAATGAAAAAAAAATACAACAGCTGAAAAATAGAGGCACTGATGATGACAAATTAACTTATGTGGAATAATACACTATGTATTTGGCAAATTAACAACATCAGAAACACTGTGTGGATGAATAGTACTATTCTTCCAGCATCTGATTATTAATGTCTTTCTCTTTAAGGATAGTAGAGAAACAAGGAGAAAGCAAAGCAAAAAGAATAAAGTTTAAAACTGGATCCTACCTTTGAACCCATTGCTTATCAAATGAATTCCAAATAAATGTTATTTATCAATGATGATAAATGAAGACATTCTCACTGAAAAGCAACACATTAAAAAAAAAAAACAACCCTGCCTTTTCTCACCACTATTTTCTTTATCCTGGACAAGCCATATGACCTCTATTGCCCAGATTTTTATCTCAGTTTAAATAACGGGAGAGGGTTAAAAGGGCAAGAGGCTTAAGAAGCAAGGCTTATGTTTATCTCTGAAAGTTGAAGCTAACCCCACCCTTCTCTTGTGAAAGTGTTTAAGCCAATATGGAAACTAGCAGAAAAGCAATGCAATGGTGGTGAGAAGTTGGCACACAGGACAGGTTTTATATAAACTTCAAATTGGCAAAGATGAAGTGCCTATTATTTGAACCTAAAACTATATTCAATAATACAGGAGCCGTAAAACAGAGCTTGCAAAAGTAACTGAGCATTCACTTGAAATCTCACACAACCCTGTGACTCACCCACCACAACATGAGCAAGTTTAGTCTTGAAGCACTTGAAATCCAATAGTCTGGTTTGGTTATAAAGGATAGAAAGAAGCTCCTGCTCAGATCCTGTGGATGCTCAGGTGATTTAGCAATGCAAAACAGGCAGTATCCACCTTCTTCCAGATATCACATAAGAATCTAGTTCTCTCTGCTCTCGACATTAACTGTATCCTGTATCTACATCACCCCGTGCATACAGGATGATGAGGGTGACCATGCGAACTAAATGTTCCTTTGCTCCTATCCCAGCATGAAAAGTACATATTTTCTCCCAACATGTGTTATGTTTTTTCCCCCTCTGAGCAAAATAGGTCAACTTATGCAAACTGTTAGTTGAATTGTTCTTGTATATCATGTATAAGAGTGCTAAAAGCAATAATCAAGCAGTGTTTGCTAAATGGAGAAGATAAAGAATATATAAAAGAACAGATAATTGGGCCTTATAAGAAGCGAGAAAGAGAAACAAAGGCTGGACAGGCAAATAATGGGGTCTTTACATTTGTCACTAGTTGAATGGTTGACAGTCCCGGGGCCAGCACAGAGTCAGTTAAATACCTAATGAAACTATAGACTAATTTCTGCAAGAGAGAAAACCCACTTCTTATATCACTAGGCCATTCTAAAATTACCCTGAAATATAATAAATTTATATACCTGAAAGATACATGACAATTCTATTTATCCAACAACAACAACAACAGACAAGAAAAATGAGATCACTGAGTCTAAAGAGTAGAATACTTAGAACAATTAAATCAACATTTTAAGTCCAGGAGATCAGAAATAGCCAATGTGTTAAATGTCATGCATAGAGAAACCATTTGCCTTAAATGAAGTTAACTGAGCTATGAATACATAATAAAAATATCTGTACAATAATAAATATTGATATGCTTTTTAGTTCAACATGGCATTATTGATATTTGCTCATTGAAAAACAACACGTAAAAACTGCCAGAAGTACAGAAAGCAATTATAACTTTTCAAATGACTAGTCATAAACAAAGCACTTCTGCCTGATAAGGCTTCTCTAATTTCTTCTGGCTGCCACTGATAATGGTCTGTAAATAATGCTGCCTCAGTATCTGGTGTCTAAAATATTTAACACCGAGACAAAGGCAAGCTGGCTAGGTACCGGCCTCCTGTTAGTCAAGATCTTGATCCCAAAATATTTACTCTCCATCTAAGCCCACTTCAGTGCTGTACAGATAAATATCTTCTATACACAAAGAATCTTTGTTCCCTGGAAGGAAAGATGGGGTGTGGCCATCTAGAAGATGAACTTTAGTTTGTGATACAGAAGGAAACAAGCCAGGAAACTCACATTTCGGGATATCCCAGAATTCCTTCTCTGGTTTTCTCAGCTGGACTGCTAAACCTATTAGGACCAAGTCCAGCTCCGAATATAGAGCAGAAAAATAGGCAAGCAACACACACAATGAAACCACTCCCTCCCGTCCTCTCCCTCTCTTAGTAGATGCTCAGCCAATTTTTGAAGAATTGAAGATCCTACCATGTAATAGAAACTTTTCATCCATCTTCCTGTTAATTAGTGCATATTAGGGAGGGTAAAGAATTATGAGAGAGATAGGCTCAAGGCTGACATAAAAGCACCATGGTGGGACTAAGGGTGGCATTCAGTTGGTAGAGTATTTACCTAGCATGCATAAAACCCTGTATCCAATTCCCAGAGTGGTAAACTGGAGATAGTGGCTACTTGCCTCTCATCTCTCATCTGAAAAGTAGAGGCAGAGGATCAGAAGTTCAAACTCATCTTTGACCTATAAGAAATGCTGCCTCAAAGACAAATGTCCTCATGAAAACCAATACTGTGTATAATGAAAATTTTAATAGAGTTTAAATGCCCAGATGAGCTTAGGGGGTGGCCAACATCATTTTTCTATACAATTCCCTCTGTTCTCATCTCAACCAGTCTTATCTCTTTCATCTGAGATGTTACGGACTCTGGAGCTTCCTGGCAGAAATTCAGCAGGTAATGTAACTAACTGTGCACACATCTCTATGAGTGCCTTCCTAGACAGCAGTCTTCATTGTAATCCCATTGCCTGCAAAAGACATTCTCAACCAGGAACTGGCAGGCGTCCCCTGTGAAGGGTGAAGCTGTGAATGTTCTTGGCTGTGGAGATCACATGGTCTGCTCTATACTGCAGCTGCTCCACTATGCCCTCTGTCACTGTACAGCAGCTGCAGGCAATGTAAAGACAAGTGAGTTCACTATTTTCAAGCAACCTTGTTTATGAACACTCAAAAACAGTATATTATGTTCATGTTATTCTACTTTTGTTCTTATTACAACCAACTATATGAAGATATAAAATTTTACTTTTTGTCATAATTTATTATGTAACAAGTAATAAGCAAAACTATTTTTATGAATCCTTTGAGAATTTTGTTTTGATCATTTTAACCTCCTCCCCCAACTCTTCCCTGATCCAGCCTGCCCAAACCCTTCTTTATCCACTTAACTATGTGACCTTTTTCTTCTCTCTCTCTCTCCTTCCTTTGTTTCTTTTTCTTTCTTCTTTCTTTTCTTTTTATTAGACTTATTAAGAAAAATTGTGGTATCCAGAGATTCTTGGATGTGTGGCTTTCCACAAGAGTGTAGCCAACGTACCAGAAGCCACACTTTTATACAAAGCTCCTTTCTCTCAGAAGCCATCAAATGCCATACCTCCTTGGCTAGGTATGAGCTTCATGCCCACCTCTTCCCTCCATGCTGTGATTTGATTTGGCTTGAGCTTTCATAGGACTTAGTCACACCTGCTGTGACTTCATATGCGCAACTGCCCTGTTGGATCCAGAAGACAGTTGCCCTCTAGTCATTCACCATGCCTGGCTCCTATATACTTTCTGTCTTCTTTTCCTCAATAATTCCTGAGCTTTGGGAGGAGAAGGTGGCATATATATTCCCTTTAGAGCCCAGTATTCTGCACAGACTGGTTTTGGCTTGTGACTGTGTATAAATCCACAGATCCCTTGGTCTAAATTCTTCTATAACATCCAATTTAATCTGAAGTCATAATGCAGTCTTCCATGGCACAGTCATCTCTTCAGCATTTTCTCTTTCCACCATTTTCATATTCTACATTAGGCACCTTCTGATGTGAATGTGCTCTGCACTTAAGCATCTCAGTTGGTTTGATGTCATTTCTTCCATTCAGCTCACAAATATCCATTTATGTTATGAAACTTCCTGATTGTCTCAGCTTACAATAGTGGCTTTATTCATCATCATAACAATACTTCCCTAGCTATCCATGAAATAATCTGCATGCACTACTCTCTTTAAATCCTAGATGATCAAATTGGTGTTGTCAGGATAATTTTATACTTAGGAATTTAATCTGCAGCATAGTTTAAACCTGATAGCATAATGATGGCCTAGCCAGGATTCTAATTTGGAGAGTTTGAACTGCAAAACTACGGGTGCTGCCTTTTAAACTTAAAAGTATACCACACAGGAGAGTATTTGACTTCTACATTTATGATGTTGATTTCATTTCTACTCACTATTAGAGCTATTTTCATAAATTTCTTCATCTCTTTTTCAGTCTGGAATTCTGAAAGGCACAATTCCTACTCTATTCATATCTGTATCCTCAGAGGGATTTGCATAGAATAGGTGCTTAATACATCTTTCTTGAGAGAATGAGCACTATTTAATATACACTTGTAGCAATGAATTCCTACAATTAATTTTGGATTTGACTTCCTATAATCACTAGTCTTGATGAAAGAGAATGAACCTGTTTTTTCCCCCCATCTTTTCTTTTTCTTTCTTCTCAGAAAACAAACCCCCAAATCTGGTTTCTATCAGGATGTATGTGGTGAGATTTTCTTTGTGCTCAAGTAAAAGCTATATCAATACAAACCTGAAATGCATTTGGCTGATTATTTTGTATGTTAGCAGTTTCTTGTGTGGCTATTTGGTGTGTGTGTGTGTGTGTGTGTGTGTGTGTGTGTGTGTGTGTGTGTGTGTGCAGAATTATCTTTGTTAGCACAGGAACTCTGCAGCTGGAATGCTGCTGCACTACACTGGTTGTATGATGCCTTTGATATCAATAACAACTGGTGCTGTGGGCGGGTAGGAACAGAACTTGTTCCCAGCCCAGCTTCTGACAGGGTCATCCCCGATCTCTATGGCACATTGGAGTCATTTGGATGGAACTTTTGTCTGGCTGTGACATTTGGCAACAGTGACAAAGCCATCAATTGCCATCCCTTTTACAATTCAACTTGCCAAATCTAAAAAGTGACTGATCTTTCTGTCTTCAGAGGTTAAGTTTGACAAATCTTTCCCTCCCCTAGGTAAGATACCTCTTACGTAATAAACTAAGTGACTTAATGCCTCAAGAAGCAGCCTGTATAATGGCACAGAACCTAAGCTTTGGAGTCAAGACCCCACCATTCAGTAGGAGAGGCTGTCTGTGTTCCAGAGAACACATGCATGCATGCTACTCTGGTCCATTGCTTGCAAGACAGAAGAAAACAATGCTTTTGTGTTAGAATTTTAAATAAAGAAGCATTAACATTTCTAGGAAATGTCTGGCAGGAAACCAATACTCAGTCATTGAGTTGCTTCTTTTTCTGCACAGCATAATGCTGTGTTTGGGAAACAAATATTCTCATTCTTAAATTGGGTCTGTAAATATCTTGTTTTGTTGTTTTTTCATGTTATGTGAGTATTTCCCCAGGAAGACTACTTCAGCTAGAGTTTGTTTTCAAGGAATTACTCTAAAAGTTAATACTCCTGGGTTTGAAATGGAGAGAAGAATTTGGATTTGGAGAACAGAAAAGTTGTACTATCAATACTACCTATGGCTATCCTGGAAGTCTCTGACTTACAGACCCAAACAATAGATGTGGGCTTCAAGGAGGGTAACCATTATGTCCTGATGCCCATGGCCTAACGGCCCAGGTGCCACCCCTTAAGAGCAAATAACTGTCTTCAGCTAGCACATGCCACTGACAAGAGTGAAGTCTATTCTGTGGGAAGGTTTCTGTTGTTTGGTTGGTTTGGGGCTTTGCTTTATTTTCCTCTCCAATGGTAGCTTGCTCCTCCTTACAAGGTGAATTGTTCAAACCATAATGTTGTTCCGTTTTCACTCTAGTCTCAGCCAAGTTCATTTGTCTGGTGACCGTGTTCCTCTCTCTTCACATTGCATTCAGCTGGTGGGAAGACCCCTATTTGCATTTCTATATTGATACTTTTCTGAAAATCTAAGCAACCTAGTTCTTTAAGCTTTATGTGAATAGGCCTGTCAAATAACAAGGACCCAAGTCTCATGTCAAAGTGTACTTGGAAGGTATCGTGAATACCTTAGGTGTTTGCAATAGTTTGCAAAGAGATCTGTGTTATAAATATCATTCTTTGAATTTTCTAAGGTCGTTGATCAAGTAAAGGAATTCCATAATTTGGAGAAATGAAATTATATTTCTTTATTAAGACTTACATATTTTGAACAAATATAATGGTACACACGTAAAAATGTCACAATGAAGCTCATTACCTGTTGCAATAACAAAATTAATAAAAATGTATAAAACTTATTGAAATATAAAAACAGATGCACATGTTTTCCTATTATTTAGTAAGTCACTAGAGCCTTTTACTGATTTTTTTTAATTAACTGATTTGTCTTTTTAGAAATGGTATTTCATTTTCATTTTACTTAGGCAGGTTTATGACCTGAATAGAATATATAATAACAATTCACAATAATATTTACATAGGTATGAAGTGTTAAATTTTAAACAGTCAACATACAATTGCATATTTAGGAAATAAATTATTTGAATGATGGTCGCTTCGTGAATACAAAGTCAAGTTCCCTTTCAAATCGAGGTTTCACATTCATGGACTCAACAATAAGCAATCAAAAATATTCAGGAAAAACCTGTCTATTCTGAATAACTACAATATTTTTTTCTAGTAATTATTTCCTAAATAATAAAGTATAACAACTCCCTGAATGTAATTTACACTTCTTTGTACAATATAAGTAATTTGGAGATTTCTTAAAATACATAGAAATGAAGCTGGTGAGTGGCTCTGTGGCGCACAGTACACACTGATCTTCTAAAAGATCTGAGTTAGGTTTTCTTTGTGTGTGTGTGTGTGTGTGTGTGTGTGTGTGTGTGTTTATTATGAATAAAGTCACATTTTCTATCCATGTATGTCCGTGTTCAAGGTCCCTTCTCCCTCACACCCCCTCCAGCCACACTCTCTTCTCCACATCTCCCCATTCCTCCCCAGCAAGGACAGGAGGTCTCAAGGCCCCAATGTCCCAATGTCCCAATGTCTCAATATGGCTTAGTTCAGCATCCACTCCTGGGAGATCCAGTTTCCTCCCCACAGCACCAAGACTGAGTCAGGTGTTCCTCTAGAGGGAGTAAAATCCAAGGTGTCAGTTCAAGGTATTTCCGATCCCAAGCTGTTCAGTGGTTGTGGTTTACAGCTTGGTCATGCTTTGCTTTTTTGCTTTTTTGTTTTTTAGTTTAGAGTCCACTAATGAGTGAGTACATCCCCTGCTTATCTTTCTAGGTTTGTGATATCTCATTCAGGAGGATATTCTCCAAATCCATCCATTTGCCTGCAAATTTTAGGATATAATTTTTTCTTACTCCATTGTGTAGATATACCATAGTTTGTTAATCCATTCTTCAGTTGAGGGGCATCTAGGTTGTTTCCAGAATCTTGCTATTATGAATAATGCTGCTATAAACATAACTATGCTTTCTGAGTTAGGTCCTCAACACTCACATCAGGCTGCTTCTAGCCACTCTGACTTCTCCAGCAGATTTAAAACCCTCTTTTGGCTTCCACATGTATTCATGCACAAGTATCATAGTCACGTACACATACAAAAATACCAGAATAAATCTTCAAAAATAAAAATATATAGAAGGGTATGTGTGGATTCTATGAAAATATACAAATGATATGCCACTGTATCCAAGGAACTTGACTATCTGTAGACTTTGGTATCTATGGAGGTACTGGAATCAACCAATCTAAAGCTGAGGGATAACTCATTTTAAAATTCATAGCTCACTTGATAGTCTATATTGCAAATATGGTATAGGTTTGCTCTTTTGTTTTTGGGAAAATGTTTGTGATTATTGTCATGTACTTGAACTGCTAGGATTTTTGACTCCTTCAAGTGAATATGAAGGCCATAACTTCACAGAGAGTAGGCAATGTGATTGATTATTCAGTATCGAATGGTAGAGAAGGGTTGTCACTGGGTAAGTAGAATAGGACTTTTCTCCAGCCTTTTACCAACTTCCCAGTTCTCACAAGTTCAAACCTCTGAGCATATTTAGTCACATATTTAAACATTCATAGATAAATCATTTAAGATAATAATAACCTGAACATGAGGGTATACAATAGTAATTCCACCACTTGAGAGATGGAAGCAGAATTAGAGTAGCTCATCATCATCCTTGGTTTCAATGGGAATTTGAGGCAAACCTGGGAAACCTAAGACCCTGTCTCAAAAAATAAAATACAAAGTAGTTTCACAAAATTGTTCAAGTTTAAAAATATCTCTCTCTATTTCTTTGCTACACTCCAGTAGTCACTGGGTGAATAACTTTCTTAAGGTGATAATAAGTAGGACCTAGGCAACCTCCAGGTGACAGAATGCTGTATGAAGTGGCATAATGCCTAGATGGATTCCAAGACCTGAGCTTTATTCTGATGTATAAGAATTTTATTAAAAGACTTTTGTAGTGTGTTCATAAACCTGTGTGTCTTGAGCCAGCTAATTTAACCAAATTAAAGAATATATCTTCAAGTCCTTATTCCAATAACTCTGTAGTATGAACCATTTATAATATTGACTCATTTAATATGCTTTTTAGAGATATGTCTAACATACACTGGGGACACGGGGTAGGGTAGGGAGGAGAGACAAGCTGGGGAGTTATTTAGGGGTAGAGTACCTGCCTAGTGTCTTAGTGTCTTTCTGTGTTTCTTTGGATAAGAGACCCAGACAAAGGCAACTAAGGAAGGAAGCCTAAACTCTAGTTCAAGGCCAGCAGAGCAGGAAAGCCAAGGTAGCCTTCTATCCACAGTCAGAAAAGAAGAATGAATGCATGCTAATTGTTCAGGTGGCTTTCTCTGTTTTAGAAAAATGGTGCCTCTTCAATTAATGCAACCAAGACAATCATTCATGTCTCAGATGATTACAAGTCTCATCAGATTGTCAAAGGAGATTGACTATCACACCTAGCACACACAAGATACCAGGTTGGATTCCTCTGTCCAGTAGCAGATTTTTCCATTAGAAACATCCCATCCTGCAGCAGAAGATCCTTAAAACAGAAAATAAACATCTCAAAATAGTTTCAGGAAGTCCCTGAAACTGAACAGACTCACTAGGTCACTCCCTCCCAAAAGTAAACAGTACTGGCTGGGGAAGACTTCCCTTACACAAGCTCAACTGCAGACTTTGAGATAAACTCAGGGGCCCGGAAGAAGCAGAGACCAGCTCACCTGCCTGGAAGAGGTTTATATTAACTGAGTTGCTTGGAGAGAACACTCTCCAACCTGTTGAGCTGCCCGCAGACTGTGCAGTATGCTCCAGGTTCCCAGCTTTGTGAGCTGTCACAAGTGTTGGGGTAAGCTTTGATGATGCAGCTGTCTTTGAGTTATTTCTACTCCTAATGTAAATAATCCCAATAAAACTCATTGCTTTACCAAGTTAGCGTCTTGTGGTATCCTTATTTTGCCATGTCATGGGCTCTCTGTCTGAGGTAAATAAAGATAGAAGGACATATTGGGGGGCATCCTCCCAGGAAAAATCTTGCCACACTGTACTGCAAAAAATGAACAATAAAAAGAAACACATGTGAAAAGTAAAACAAAAATGATACTTAGAACCTTACATCAATATTTTCACTAGAATAGTAAGACAGCATATTTTAAAATTCACCAGAAGGCAACTTTTTCTGTCTGGAGGGAATGAGAAACAAAAAATATGCTTAACTTATAAAATATTACATATTTAGTGATACATCTTGACAGTTTGAAGAGAAAAGAATACACTTATGAAACTGTCATCATAATCCTGTAAACATATCTGAATAGCATCACTCATCTGTGAGCTTATGATTTCAACCTTTACAAACTACCCTATAATATACTTTATACCTCACCAAGGAAG
The DNA here is from genome assembly GCA_004025045.1 of Sigmodon hispidus. Classification (NCBI taxonomy): domain Eukaryota; kingdom Metazoa; phylum Chordata; class Mammalia; order Rodentia; family Cricetidae; genus Sigmodon; species Sigmodon hispidus. Next base: position 45,434 of record PVIH01006524.1, on the reverse strand, counting down.
AGGCTTCCAGCATTAACTACCTAAAATAAAAACAGCATGCTCCTTTTCTCTCCATTTCTCCCCCTCTACCCCCTGTATACACATACAAACATTAAAACTGTAGATTCTTGTCTTTTCACACAGTAGGTCCTATGTAGATTTTCAACATGTTGGAATTGGAAGCAGTGTAGACACAGTAGGTTGACATAGTGAGAAACAAAGCCCTAGAACACTTGCAAAAGACTTTGCTAGAGTTAGAGATAAGTGAACGATTTTAAATTAGATGGATCTCAAAGATTCTTGAAATTTAGCTTGACCAAAAAGACATAAGGCAAAGAACATGGCTTGGTGTTCTCCATAAGCTGGGAAACAAATGCTTAATTAAAATACTGTGAAGTAAAGAAAGAGATAAGGAGCCAATCTCTTCATCCTGTGAGGTTTATTTTTTAAATAAGGTTTGTTTTTCTCTCACTAAACCAGATATGTAAAACAATAATTGCAAGTGATACAATGCAGCTTCAGACCTTTGCTTATGTGTTAGTAGAATTTGTAGTCCTAACTTTTAAAATGTCAACTTCAAATATCCTTGTTAAATTATGTCAAATGCCACAGGGTAAATAGTATCTAGACTTGGTCTTTCATGATCTGAAAACTCAGGTTTAAGTCAGGCATGGTGGCTCATGCCTATAATCTTAGCATTCAAGTGGTTAAAGCAAGATTGAAATTTACAAGCTAGCCTGGGCTACATAGCTAACCCTGACCAATCTGGATTACAGAGTCAGACTAGAAGAATAAACAAACAGGTTTCAGATGGTACAATTTATCTCAAGTAATATTTCTTAATTTTTATTATTAAAATATATTTTAGCAATAATTTAGTTAGGCTCTTAAACATAATTTGTTAATTAGCATATATTAAATCTGAAATAAATATTTAAAATCATAGCATATCTTTTTCTTTTTAAAATTCATGAGCAAAGCCCTGCATTTCAGTCTAACATTTTCATACACATGTATCATGGTAGAGAATGCTTAAGCAGTGATGAGTAAACCTACCACTAGTTGCTGAACCTCCTCAGACCAGCCACATCCATTACTGTATCTATCACATCTGTCTAACTGTCAGCAAGTTGATATCTCATTGTGGAAGAGACAGTGGTTGGAGAAAATTTTAATTTTTTTACCTTGGTGAATCAACTTATCTGAGGCTGTAATTGTCAGGATTTTCAGAAAGATTATTGAATTCTATATGTATTAATCAATTATCATCACAGAATAAGTATCATTCTGTGTGGTGCTCAAGCAGTTCAGAATTATCCTGCAGTCCTGGTAAGCCCAGGGGTACTCAGACCACTGCCTCGAGCTCTTTTAGACTTAGGAGAGTAGAGATACAAGGTAAATATTCCCATGGATCAGTCTGTTCCAAGATCATTAGGGCAAGAAAGATTTCACATAAACGAAGACTCCCTCCTCTCAACAAGTCAAATACATGAAAGGACACCTAAGAGCTAGAAATCAAACATAAACATGTGGTGTAATAAAAGCATTTTTATTCTGAGATCAGAACAATGAATTTCTAGTTGAGACGACAACTCTGTGATAAGAAACAAATTACCATGGTAAAATAAAGTTCAGGCAGGTCCCAGAATCAGAGCACCCAACTCGACCCCGGCTCTTATCCAAATTGAGTTTCTTGGTTTGATTCTTTATTTTTTTAAACCTTTGTCCTTCCTGTCTCCAGTGGTCACTATGAGACATCAGTAGAAGCAGGCATATGGTACTGATGAGCCAAACCAGTCTGTCTTGTGAGTTATCATCAAAATATATGGTTATTTTTGCTTTCTGTGATCTCCTATTAGACGCATGACACTTGTTTCATGAGGTTGACTGTGTTATCTCTGAATTAAAACATGATTAGCCTCATGGCATTTCTTCACACTTCAAGCCAAAAGGAATATCAGAGGCTGAAATAATCAGAATTCCATGCTTTGCAAATGCATAACTTCCGTGTATCCCACAGCTTATGTCTTTATAATGAGTCCCCAAAATTATTCCCAATTTTGACAACTTTCTAGAGAAATCTACAAGACTGAGACTATAATTTGTAGCTCAGATTTATTTTGGTAAAAGATACAAAGTCAATAAAGAAGAAAGACCCATGAACGGAGGTGTTGAAAAAATAGACACAAATTTTGATGGTACTTATGTAACCATAAGCTTTGACAGTACAGGTGAAATTTTTACAATCAAATGGCTTTTAAGAGGTTCAGCACAAGGGTCTCTACTGAAGTCTTACTTATCACATGGGTACAGCCCACTTTAACAAACCAAAAATCCTAGAGAGAAAGCAAGAATTTGGCATCAAAGATAGACATCTGCAAGACAACACTGAAGACACAGCAAGTTACCCTTAGGTGAGACTCATCCTAAAATCAAGGTTTTCAGGAGGGCCAGCTGAATGTGACATTGTCTCTGAGGTGACCTCTAAATTCCAGCTGTCTGCCAATGCAAGAAAAAAAAAAGTCTAGTCTTTCCTTTTCTTTCTGCATTCTTTCTGCATCTTCTCAAAGCTACCTAGCTACTCTTTTATGGAGGCTGGGTCAGGAAAAGAAATGAAGGTGCAGATATCTCTTACGTAACTTTGCCACACACATGTGACTCTGGTTGGCTTTTAAAGGTTGGCACTGTACTACATTGACATCCCCATGGGCACTTCAGGTTCTTTGCACTGAGCAGGAGTTTCTGTAATACTGTGACATATTTTTCTAGATTTTGGGTAGCCTTTTGGTCCCTAGTATTTCAGACTACTCCATATAGATTTTTTTTTAATTGTCATCATATCTCCAAGTACCTGTCCTGGACAGGATTGAAAAGTTCTGTGTGTAATCTCTCTCTTGTGAGAAACACACATCTGATTCATCAGAGATTCTCTAAATTTCTGCCTGCATAAGCACCCTAGTGACTTATAACCTAGTGCAGTCACATCTTCTCATTGCAGTGGCCAGCACAAGCAGCCAGCCCATCTCTCTCACTTAGGTTTCTATCTGAGAGTCAGATACTGTGTAGCTGTTCCTCGAGGGTAGGGTCAAGACCAGGCTTCTGAAGCTGCATCCCTTCTTCCTTGATGTAAAAGCAAGCACCTTCTTTCATCCTAGGGATGAGGGGATGAGGTGGAGATGGTCAGTGTTCATAGCAGCTCTCTCCAGAAGTAACTTCTGTAAATACTCTCAGAACTCACTTTGATATCTCAAATTCAGATACAAATCACTAAGAGAACTGAAGTTTATATAACTTGGAAAAGATATACTTTTTTACAAAAAAAGATAAATACACATGCATATATACACACACTCACAGATGCACACACAGCCACACATAAAACTTTTGAGTGTTTATATATTTGTAAATGTAAATATAAATGTGTAGTTATGATACAAGTCTAAGTTTTGAATGGATATTGTTGTTGTTGTTTTGATACAGGTTTTTTTCACTATTTAGCTTTGGCTGTCCTGAAACTCACATTGAAGATCAGACTTGCCTTGAACTCACAGAGACACACGTGTTTCTGCCTCCCAAAAATTGGGATTAAAGGTCTGTGACTCTATACTCAGCTCTAACAAGTATTTTCTAAAGACATGACAAAAACCAAGAGAATAATAATTTAGAAAAGCATACTAAGAACTCTGTTGTACAGGAATATTTAATGAAAGCATAATTTAGAACTCAGGTGTCCTGGGAGGGCAAGAGCCCCTCATGGAATCTGTGTAGAGCCTGCCCATTTGAGGATTCCTTTTGCTTTAAAGGCACATAACTCTGGAATAGCATCCCAAGGACTCATGCAGAATATACTACATATGTGAGCTCATTCGTGAGCATTTTGTCCTTTATAATTGCTCTTTCTTGTCATATTTTCTAAACATTATACTACTTTAAGCTATTCAAAATTAGATTGTGAAGATTCTTAGAAGAATATTAAAAAAAATCATAGATTTTACATTCTAGGGCTTTTGGAAATTACTGCTTTCTTTTTTTTTTTTTTTTTTTAATCTCAAACATACCAAGATATTGAAAACACCGAGGGAGGGAGTTGTTAAATTTTTCACTGTATGCTTTAATTTTAAATTGTATCACTGTTTATACGTATATGTACTTTGTTTTTAAATAACACAAGAAAAAATAACATTTTACCTCACATTTGATAGCTTTTCCAGTACTGCTTTAGATAACATGGATTCTCAAATTTCCTTTATATAAGTCATCAACTTTTCAATACTCTCATTAATGTGAAAGAAAAGTCAGCCTGGTCTTTCCTCTAGCTCAGCTGTTAAAAATTTATTGCCTTTATTGTTTGACTTAGACAACTTTAAACATAAGAGCACATCTTTGGAAGTGTAAAGAGCTTAAAATTTGAAGTAAAAACAAAGACAGTTTACAGCAGTTTCTTAATTCACAGGCCACCAGAGCTCAAGCTCAGAGGTCTGAGGCAGAGCTTGCCCAAGTTTCTCTGAGCTCCACTATGCTTTCATGCTCACATTTGTGTCCTGATCATGTGATTGTCTGAGCTGGGACTATGGGAAATTCGGGTTTTGTGGAAACCACACCCACATTATTATATTTCAGTGCAAGCTAAAAGTATCCATAAATCAGCTTTCCATTAATTAAGCCTTTTTTAGTGGAGTGGGAGCTCCAGTGTTGTTTTTTTAAAAATGTCTCTACTGTGTGTGTGTGTGAGGGGGTGTTGTCTCAGCTACCAGCTGGTAGGTAGAAGCCAAAATTTCTGATAGATATAAAGCAACCAGTGGAAAAAGAATTATCTAATGCAAAATATCAGTAGGGACAACACTAGGATGGCAGAGTGGATCGTGCTACGCAGGTCTCCAAAAAGACGCCCTAATCACCACAGTTTCATGTGACAGTACAGGAATTATAAAGGTCAAAGTCCTAGAAGTGGCTGTACGTTGGCATCCTAATGAATTGTGGCCCTTCTTTTGTACAAATTTTGTTAAAGTACTGGTTACATCATCACATTTCTGGGTCTCATTTGGGACCTTGGGAAAGGCCCAACAATTATTTCTCAAAGTTCAGTTTTGACACTTTCAGAATAAATCTACCTCTGCTAACACATCTCATCCTTCCACCCCTATGGAAAATGAATGAACTTACCTTTAAGGGTGTTTGTGTGTGTGTGTGTGTGTGTGTGTGAGAGAGAGAGAGAGAGAGAGAGAGAGAGAGAGAGAGAGAGAGAGATTACCTCAAATTTGCAAGAGGTTATAATAGATACCACAAATGACCATTGGTAGACTGGGCTTGACGTGGTGATGTAGCTTAATGATTATTTTTATACTTGTTTATTTATTCTTGTTTATGTATATGGATGCACATGTGTAGGTGAGTAAACAAAAGTTCACAGTTGGTCCTGGGAATTGAACTCAAGATGTCAGACTTGGGAACAAGTGTCTTTACCTGATGACCACCTCAGTGGCCCAAATTTACTGAATTCTTCTACATTTTAAACAATTTGAGCCAATTACCAGCTCCTAACTTATGATATAAACTATAAGACTCCAGATTTAGGCATTGACTGAACTGTTGACTCTCTCCTCTTCTTTCCTCCTGGTAAAGCTGGTTTCCATCAGGTGGAGCTGGTTTAAGTGACATTTTTCTTTGTCAATTTGTTTAACACCTCACCCAGCCAATCGTCTGCCCTCTCTGCCTGGTTCCCCAAGTATCTGCATCCATAGGTCTGGCCTATGGTATCAGATGGACACAGTGGACAGAAAGTTATTCAAATATTCAACAATGCTATTTTGTTTTAAAGTTACCCTTCCAGTCTCTTTTTAATGATGGACAAACACTCCTTTATGAATCACTGATCACTTTTCTTTTCTTGGAGAGTCACCAGGTATGCAATTCAGTAAAAGTAACATAGCCTGAAGTGTGCCATATACTGACCTCTTAAAATGCAAAATGCAGAGAGAGAAAAAGATGTGTGGCATACCAGGAGAAATGGTCAGAAAATCAATACTCCAGGAAAACCATATTTTGATAAGACCCTGGGATAGAATAGTATAATTACAAAGCTCAAGAGGCCATTCAGTCATGTGAAAATTAATGATCTATATACAATTCTAGAAATAATAATGATAACCCCAAAATTTTAAAGTGTCTAAAATTAAATTTGAATTAATTATTTATTATAGGAAGATGTTGGGAACTGACATTAAAAAGAAGAGGGATATATGAACTTCTTTCAAAGACAAATTTTCATGTCCCACCCATGAACAATCAATGGTTTCCATTGAGGTCATGTGTTAGATATCAGTCATCAAAGGGTATAAGTATAGAAATATATTTGTCCCAGAATCTGATCTCTGCAGACTTATTCATGAACATAAAATATTTAGTTTAAATACATCAAATTCAGCTTCCTTGTTTATTTATTTATATATTTATTTATATTGGAACTGAGATACCTAGTTACTTAGATAGTGCCTCTATTATTTAGTACCTGTTGTCTATGAAGAGAGAAGGCTTAGCTCAAGAAACCCCATTTTGTATTTTAGTAGCTATTTTATAAAAAGGTAAAAATCAAGTTGAGTTTCACATTCCTGGCAGAGGGCCTGACTAGTTCTGAGAGAAGAATAGCTTCCTACCTGCCCAGTTCTGGGAGAGGAATAGATTCTTGCTTGCCCAGTTCTAGGAAAAACTAGCCACTCCAGGTAGGGTCCAGATGGGATCCATCCAGGTGGGGTCCAAAGATACCCTGGGACAGAAACACCCTAAGCACCATCAGAAGCACATCAGCACCCAGTCCTCAAGTGACTGACTATGTTGTGGTTTTTGCCTATAGAAATCTTGCTGTTACCAAGGACAGCAGCTCCTCCTTGCTGTTATGACAGAAGCTTGGACTAAAGCTCCCTGCCTGGCTTGTATTGCACCTTGCTGTTGCATTCCCAACATCTATGTCTCCATTGGTCTCTCTGGAGCCTCGAATGTTGGGCTACATGGCTGAGTCTTCATTTCAATGTGTGGCCAAAAGTGTTCTATTCAGAAGACTTTTAGAAGAGATAAATACTTAAATCTTCATTGTGAAGGAAGCAGATCTTCCTCCATAATGTGAGTGGGTCCCATCTAAACAGTCGAAGGCCAACCAGAACAAAAATCTGACCTCCCCTGAGCAAGAGAGAAATCTGTTGAAGATAGGCTTTGAACTTAGATTACAATGTTGGCTCATCCCTGATTGCAAGATCATCTACAAATTTCAGACTTGCCAAGGGTTCATAAGCATGTCAACAGTTGATTCATAAAATATTTCTCTTTACATCTGTATGTGTTTGTGTATATATATTCATTTTGTTTCTCTAGAGAACCGTACCTAATATACAACCCAAGGAAGTAATTGTATACTTTAAATTAGGCATTGAGAACAAAGCCAGCAACCAGAGGACACATTAAATGATCCATTTCTCCGAAGGCTTTGGAGACTGCCCTTAGCAATTACCTCGAATAGTGGTTCTCAGCTGAGAAGCAGAGAGTACACACTTCTTCAATTTGTCTACATTTTCTCAGGGAAAAATATGTAACTTTTAAAAAGCATGTTCCAAATGTTCCTGTGTATTTGTGAGACAGATGGGGAAACATGTCTTTCCCTGGGGCACTGGACAAATGGCTAAACTCTGCTAGCATGCTAGTAAACTGTTCAAATTGCCATCAGCGCTAATGAAGCTCTTTATGTTCTTATTGTGTGCATGTTTTCTGATGTTCTCTTTCCTGTAAATAAGTAAAGTCTGTGAGGGAATGAAGCAATTTGACTCTCCAATTAGCAGTTGTTGGACTTTCCTTTGCCACCCTGGTTGCCTTGAATATGAAGACTGCCAGTCAAAAAGCCAGCTGGACTACTTTTAGATCAGTGCCAGCCACCTGGAACTCTCCCCAATTGCCTTGAGGAAGAAGTATCATGATGGCTGCAGATTGCCCGAGCTTTTGAAGGCACAGCCTCATCCAGGACTATTAGAGACAAACCTCGGGAAGTCAAGATGCCCCTGTAACTTTTGCCACCACCAAGAGTAAGAGAATGCTTCTCTTGGTAGTTAGCAAAGTAACTGCTTTGACTGTGGCTAAGGAGGCAAGCTTGATTCAAACACAGTCCTCAATGGCTGTAATTCTTCTGGAGCTATACAATAGGGCTTCTTGGTCGCTTAGTGAGAGACTATTGCTGGCTTCCCTGGAATTGCAGCATTAGAACCAATAACAGCAGAGCTGATTTGTGAAGCGAGAAAGATCGCTGCTTATTTGACAACTGAAGAAGCCACTTTCTGCTCTGCCTTGAGAAGGAAGAATGGCAGCTGGAGCAGAAAACAGCAGGAGAGTATAAATAATTGAGAATAAAGAAGAATGAAGGATGCTCAGGAGTCAGAGAAGAGAAACTGTGTGCCCTGGTCACTAGAAGAATTCCAAAGAGCTATCATGATGTGAGGCCAAGGGCTCAAAGCTGGAACACAGGCACCTGGCAGAAGGTTAAGCAATCTGTGTATCTAGCGCTATCTGGAAGTTGCGACATCAGCAGTCCCCATGGGCTGAGGAACCCTGACCTCATAGGGCTGCATAAGAGCTCTAACATTTCTCAGCCTATGGAACCTGGGACCCAAGATCTACATCATAACAGAATCTTACATAGGCTAACTATTGCTGTAGTGAAACACAATAACTTGGAACTTGGAAAGAAAAAGACTGTAAAAGCCTTATAAATTTAAAATCCTTCAACTGTAGGCTCTTTTGATTTGTGTACAGTCAAAAATAAATACTTTCTTACTTAAAGAGAGAAGAAGCAGGCTACAGTCACAGTCTTAATACCAAACCCTGAAAGTAGAATATCTAATTATCTAAGATTCACTCACGATCTCCTGGGATCTTCCATGGGCTTTAGGTCATTTCTTCAGCTCTGCCCTCAGCATCACACACAGCTTGTCTTCTAGGCTTTAGATGGCTCTACTCCATAGCTGTTGCTGTTGTTGATGGTCATCCCATGATGCTGGGATCTCCCAAACTTCTGCGGTCATTTGGGGCAAGAAGGCTGCACTTTTACCAATAGTCTCTCTTAGGTTTTTCTTTAGAAACTCCAGCCCTGCCACATAGTGTGAAGCCTTGGGTTCTCTTCATGACCCTGTCATGTCTTCAAAACAACTACTATGTGGATGACTCTTGCACTACCATGCTTGCCTGCCACCACTAAATACAATTTTGACTGCTTCAGAAGCATGGCTTCTGTGTGCTGACCCTCAGGAAACACCTCCCAAAAGATTTTACCTCAATGATGCTGGTCTCTTAAACACAGATGATTCTTCAGCCTCAGCTGACCAGTATCCATTGTCCCAGCAACACACAGGTTTTACTTCATTGGTTCTGTTTTCTTGTTAGTCAACTCTAACTCCAGCTGACCAGTCACCACAGAATCTCCACATGAAGAGTTCTGTAGTCTTTGCTTCTCACTGAAACTTGACAAGGCAGGCCTTCATTGTCCACACTGCTCTCAATATTCTTCTCTTCCAGAGACATACAGAACAGTTCACTGAGCTCTCAACATTTAATGGCTCCTCTATACCAAAGTTCCAAAGTCCTCCCACAATCCTTCCCAAAACACGATCATGTTAGTCATAGCAGTTCTTCACTATCCTGGTAGCAACTTGGAGTAGCTATTGCTGCGATGAAACATCATGACCAAAGCAACTTGGGAAGGAAAGGATCCATTTGACTTACACTTCCATATCACTGTCTGTCATCCAAGGAAGTCAAGACAGGAGCTCAAACTGGGTAAGAACCTGGAAGCAGAGGATGATGCAGAAGCCATGGAAGAGTGTTTCTTACTGGCTTGATCATCATGGCTGCTCATCAACCTGCTTTCTTATGTAATCCAGAACCACCAACCCAAGAATGGCACCACCCACAATGGACTGGGCCCTCCCTCATCAATCACTAATTAAGAAATGCCCTACAGGTTGATCTTATGGAGGCAATTTCTCATCTGCAGCACCCTCCTCTCAGATTACCTCAGCCTGTGTCAAGCTAACACAAAACGAGCCAGCACAGGCAGTAACACAAGGTGGGGGCGCTGTCTACTGCTCCTCCCTGCTTTCTGGTGCTGCTCCCACCTGCCTATTGCTACCAAACACCAAGGAAACTGAAATCTGCCACAGACACATCTGTCTCCTTGTTTACTCATGCCTTCTATGGGTGGAGCAAAAGGGCCCAGGCCAGCTGAAAAAATTTACTTTTTAAATCTATTATTTCAATAAGACAACCAACCCCAAATAAATCTTAGGAAATGTTCAACACAGGTAGAGTAGTTTGAGAAATGTTGCACAAGAATGTTAGCAAGTGGTTGCAGCACACTCTTTTTGGTTGTTTTGTTTTTTGTTTTGTTGGTGGTGGTTTATTATTATTTTTTATTTATTTTTAGAAAATAAAGTCCTTTTTGTATCCCCTTGTTCCTCCTCCCTTCTCCCTCCCAATCCCTCCCTATCAGCCTTCAGCCTCCCTCCTTCCCATCCCCCCATCCCTTTCCCCAAAAGGGCATGAAGTCCCATGGTGGATCAACTCAGCATCCACTCCAGACAGGTTGGATTTCCTCATTGTAATGTAATGTCTGGGTTAGGTGTTTCTCAGGGGAGAGTGGGCTCTGAAGTGTCAGTCCTGGCCAGGCTGGGATGAAGATTTGCACTCAATAAGCTGAATGGGGCAAAAATTTGTATGTTCACATGCACAACTACCAATGTGTCTTCACATCCCACATTCACATGTGCTCTTCTACATATACAAGGTGTATGATCAGGCTCTTTCATGGACAGCTCCACTCAGTCGGGTTGGCTGATGTGCCTAACCCTACAGGAGTTATTAGAAGTATGTCCTATCCTTACAATGTTTATTCCCCACCAGAGGAAAAAAGCAGTAAGTAGAAATTGGCGTCAATAAATCAGTCTTACACAATAAAGCACACCTAGTAAAGAGAAGGGTGCCATTCAGCAAGAACATAGCAAAGGGACACAGCCCAACCCAGGTTATAAAGAGGAAGTTTGAATCAGGAGAGTTAACATCTTTGGTAAAAGATGTGGACCAGAAATGTCTCATTCTTTTCCATACCATAACCATATTTTACCTCTATATTAGGTAAGAAGTGAGGGAGAAGAGAACAGGAGCCATTAAATTCAGGGTCAGAGTGATTGATACAAATACCAGAATCCTTCTGAAAATGTTACCTGAAGACTACTGACACTTATGTGTACCCTCCCCTGGCCCTTTAGGAAGAAGGCTGCAGGACTGCATGAAGGGACTGGTCCTGCAGAAGCAAAGATGCAGGATTTTCTTGACTCCACAGCAACAGCAGGCTATCTAAGAGGAGTCTTAGGGAGGGTGCAGCATCCCTGGTATAGCAGAAGCCAGAGGCCTCAAACCAGACCAATGACTCATTGCAATGAACACTTGTAGCTGGTTGGACAAAAGGGTATGTTGTGTGACACACCATTGCTTGGTGAGATTTTAATTTTTTTTATTTGCTATGGAATAATTCTCTTGTATACTAAAAAGATTTGTTACTCAAATTGGTTTAATAAAATGCTGACTGGCCAGTAGACAAGCAGGAAGTGTAAGTGAAGCAACCAAGCTAAGGATGATGGGAAGCAGAAGGGTGGAGTCAGTACTTGCCAGCCAGATGCAGTGGGAGCAGGCGATGAATGTGCCATGCTGATAAAGGCACAACCACATGGCTGAGCCTAAATAAAGAATATGGGTTAATTTTAGTATCAAGAGTTAGCTAGTAATAAGCCTGAGCTATTTATTGGCCAAGCATTTATAATTCATATAAGCTTCTTTGTTTATTTGGGACCAGGTAGTAGAGACAAAAAAACTCCATATCCATTTACAATTTTTATTTTTTATTTTCTTTGTGGGAGAGGTAACAAGAACAGAGAGCAGATATGGAAGAAATAAAAATGAGTGGGGTTGGGGTGCATGGCGTAAAATTTATAAAGAATCAATTAAAAATTATGGAGAAAAAATTATGTGTTAAGAAAGTCAAAAAATGAAAATTGAAAGGAGGCTGTTAATGCTTACTGTGAAGCAGTTATTTGCAGCCTTTTTACAGGGTAGTACATAATCATTATTAATCTAGTCAAATCGCTTGGCTCTTTGAGGTTCCAGAATTTTGTGAGCGTAACAAAATGACAGCAAACAACCCCACACATATCGTGGGCCTCATTCATGACCTGAAGGCCAAATTCTTGATATTTAGGAATGCCTCAAACAGATATTTCCTTTTGGGGGACCATTGTATTTGTTAATTTTTAATCAAAATAATTTGGCTCATCTACAACTCAGGCCCATTTACTTACCTAAGCTGATGTGGTCCTTAAGTGTTACTGTCATCCGCTATGAACCAGGCTGCAGAGTGTCTGAGAGACAAGCAGAGGGACACACAAATAAACAAGGTCTAGAGACTAGGAAAAGGTCACATCCAGAAGCAGAGGTGCCTGGGAGGAGAGGGTGAGGGGCGACTGCTTTGGGCAAAATCCTGTTTTTGTCACAGCAGAAGGTGAATCACAGTTGGTCAGACAGGTGGAAAGGGCAGGAGGGAGGAGAAACAGTTCCCACACAGAAGGAAGCTTTTCCAAAGGTGCAGAGACAGGAAGAGCTTTTCCCCTTTGTGAGCCAAAGCTGTGCCAGCAGAGGCAAGGCCAGCCCGCCACTGCAGCTTTAAAGCAGTGAGCACCTGAGGAGAAAGACAGGCAAAGGCTGGACTTAAAATTTCAGGAACATCCCTGGGAAATAGTGTGGGGGACACCCTGGAATGAAGAAAGCCAATGGAGCGGGTGGGAGAGTGTGCATGCGCAGGAGGCAGCAGCAGTGTGGGTTCGGCAGAACAAGAGAACTGTTTGATCTGGTTCCACTGATACCTCCACACCAGTCTCCAATCCAGGCACAAGTTTTTAGCTCAAAATTGTAGTTTACATTTATTCTTACCTTCCCTCTGGCATCCAGCATGAGGTATACAAAAACGGATGAGGGATAGGAGGAAGGCTTAATGAGCTATAGAATGCCCATCTTCCTTCCATTTTCGTTTCTGTGTCTCTGCGCTGGCCTTAGCTCCAATGAATGCTATTTGTTTCCATTGTTAATCTCTGGCGCTAGTGCGGACCCCTTTTAACCTTACACTCTCATATGAACCATAAAAATTTACACGGGGTCACTTGGTTGATGGTGACACCCAGTCCGTACACTTTGATTTACACAAGAAATTATCAATGAAAAATAAATGAAGTGACTTGATCCAAGTTATCCCATGTAGCTAAAAGGTAGGACCTTATCTATTTACAGACCTAACATAGTGGTCATATATCATGACCAATTTACAAAAATACAACTTTAAAAAAATGTATTAAGTATGTAAACTGATTTATTTAGCCTACTGGAATATTATTCATCCCTAAAAGAATGAGCAATCAGAAATACAGAAAGACATATAATGTGTGTTACTAGAAAGAAGCCAATTTGGGGTTACATACTTCATGATTTCAACTACATGAAATTCGGGAAAAATACAACTCACAGAGATAACAGGAAAAAACAATGGTTGGCTGAGACTTGAAGAAAGGGATGAAGGAATTGGTGAAATATATACGGTATTTAGAGAAATAAAACTACCTTACATAATATTATAACAATGGATACATATCATTATATGTTTAACAAGACCTAAAGAATATATAGTTAAGAGTGATCTCTAATGTGAACTATTGATTCTAGGAGATATGCTAAACCAATGTAGACTCACCATTACCATCAAATACTCTCTGGTGGGATATGTTGATAATGAGGAAACATGGGCCTCATGTCCTATAACTTTGTCCAAAAGAGGAATGTGTTCAAAATCTAAACATCACCTAAAGAAATTACATGCAGTTTGCCTTATGATATTTTTTCCCTTTATCAACTCACTGAGATATTCTGTCTGGAATCCATCGCTACTGCCATGCCATCATATAAGACCCAAAAAGAAGACACCAGAAAAAGTAAGAAAGTGGTGGGTACCTCCCCACACATCTCATTCTGCTGACACATTCAATATGAGCAATGATGGAGCTTCATTCTCTTGTGCAAACATTATCACAGATTTCATTGTCCTGATGCAATATTTTCTCGATGGTGCCATATGTCATATACTTCCTCTTGCTGCTTATATTGATTTTCACTGACTATGTAAAAGATAATTTCACAAATGAAGTAAAGATTACTAAAATATAACCTGGAGGTCTTGTTTTCTTAATCCCTCAGCAGAGCAAGCACTTGTTCACTGCATCCAGCAAGCACTTTGAGCTATGCTAATCCAATGTTGGGCATGGGTCCATGAAAGTAGACTTGACAAAGAGAGTTTCCTGGGGGCGAAGTCAAAATTTATTGATCTGGGCTGAAATCTGCCCTCAGGAATGAGTGCATGCTCACCAATCCCTTCTCTTCCTGAAGAATGTGACATAAAAACAGACTTTCTCCCAATTAGCATGGATCATGAAAACATGTGAAGGGGCCTGGGGCTGTTTACAGAAAACTGCAATGCAGGATGAACTGTAAATAGAAAGAAGACAAGACTGAGGAATGATTTACTCACCCAAGCAATTCTTTATTGTTCTACCTAGTGAGTGTATCCTCACAGAGTGAATGTGGGATTTCCTGGATATAAAGCAAGACTGTCAAAGGAATGACCTGATCAAAGAAATGGCCCATGGAAGAGTTGGAAGTAAATTGTTGGAAGGAAAACAAACCAATTGTACCTACCCAAAGGGAGGAGAGAAGAGGGGTGATTGGGAAAGATAAAGAGTTTGGAAGTTGCCTGTTGTTCAGTTCCTGGGATCTTAGAGTTTGGGCATCAGAGGCTGCATGGCTTGTGCGTGAGATGGATGCATCCATGCCCTCAAGATTTCTTCTCTTCTGTAGTTCTGAATCTCTGCATTTGTCTGTTTTGTCCTCATTTTTGCTTAAATGCCTGCATATGACATAAGTTGACCACCTACCCACAACTCCAGGAACCTTACTCCACAAAACCTTTTTCTTAGAATCAAGCAAATGTCTAAAAATATCTCCATTTCTCTTTTAAAATTAGAAAAAGAAAGAACGTGGAAAGAAAAGCATAAAAAAGGAAGGGTGGAAATTTCAAAACCATGCCAACTGGTGCTGCTTTCTGTTCATTTGAAAGGCCTCCTCGAATAGTTTAGAGAAGTTTTGGAAAAAGTCTGCCAATGGTTCTTTGTGTTAAAGTGAGCTGAAAACCACAGGTAGACAAGCTGGAACAGAAAGTTCCACTTCCCTTGCCTGATACAGAGCTCTAAGATAATCAGATCCACAACGAAATGGCATCGGTAACAGCAATTTGAAGACAATAGAGAGACCAGCTCTGATCAGAGAAGCAATGTGGGGAGGGAAGGACAGCAACAGAAAATGTTGGGAGGTGCCAGGTGTCAAGCAGAAATAATGCCATGGGCTAGACCTGATGAGTAGTGACAACCTGCATGTAGATAAGCCTTTCTTATCCTGGGACACTGAGGTGGTAGCTATCCTCATATATTTGAGTACTTGGTCTTCAGTTGGTAGAACTATTTAGGAAGGATTAGGAGGTGTGGCCTTGTCGGAGGAGGTATATTAATGGAGATGGGCTTTGAAATTTTTAAAAGCCCTTGACAGGTCCAGTCTCTCTCTCTCTCTCTCTCTCTCTCTCTCTCTCTCTCTCTCTCTCTCTCTCTCTCTCCTCTCCTCTCCTCTCCTCTCCTCTCCTCCCTCCTTGTTTTTCTCTCTGCTTCTAACTTACAAATAAAGTGTGTGCTCTTAGCACCATGCTGGCCCACCTACAGCCTTACTCCCTGTCATGATGGCTATAGACTCAGCCTTTGAAACTATAAGTCCATAATTAAATTATTTTTTCATAAGTTGCCTTGTCCATGGTTTCTTCAGTGCAATAAAACAGTACCTAAGGCAAACCTGCTGTTGTATGGGTAACATCTGACTCAGTGAGTAAACTATGATTCCATGCTGTTTTTCAGCTACCAGGAAACATACAACTCATTCATCATGGATGATGTCAATGCATTCTGGTACTCTTCCAAATGATTATGGACAAGATCAAATATAAGATATGATTAAATGTGACCTTGCAATATAACAAACACATTTTCTCTCAGTCCATACCATAAGATGTAATGTTTTATAGGGAAATAACAAACTGTAGAAATCTTTTAAAATTCATAGAAATAGAAATAAAACTTTTATGTAAGAAATGACCGTCTTAAGTATATACTCACCTGGAAACTACACAGCATGTAGGGACTGGCTCATTTGGAAGCTTGATGTCCTCTGTCCTAGATCTATTTAAAGCTGGCATAGAGAGGGTCAAACTCAGTGAGACCCCATCCTTGCAAGTACTGAAATCTACAGAATGCTAATAAGTGGCTTCTTGGCTTCTCCTCCTCCACCTCCTCCTCTTCCTCCTCCTCCTCCTCCTCCTCTTCCTCCTCCTCTCCTCCTCTTTCTTCCCCTTCTTCTTTTGCTGCTGCTGCTGCTAATTTGGCACCTCAAGTTTTGTTTACTTTTTTAAAGCAGATCTGAGAAAAGAACTGGGACATGTGTGTGTGTGTGTGTGTGTGTGTGTGTGTGTGTGTGTGTCTGTCTGTGTGTGTGTGTGTGTGTGTGTGTTGTGTGTGTGTCTCCAGTAGTTTTTCTAAAGCAGGAGCTAGACATTGCTTCAATCTGATTTGGAACATGAGCATCAATTTAAGTTTTGAGAAGCTGAAAAGTGGCACATTTTTTTTCTATTCTACTTGAGTGTTAAAGCCACTTCATTCTAGAGAGTTATTTCAGTGTTGTTTTTCAGATTTTGAGATAAGTGCCAAACAACACTTACTTATGACGGTTTTTTTTTTTCAGAGTAGGGAAAACAAACATGAACCTCCTTTATCTAAGAAAAGGAGGAAATAACAAAGAAATGGCCCATCATTGTCACCACCATCATCTTCGGAAGACAGATTCTGACCTCTAAATATAGCTCTTTGACATTATCCTTCTGAAACAACATCCTATTTTGCTTTGAGGAAATTTAGTGTGGACAAATTGTCCCTAAAATTATTGTGTTACAGAATGTCAGAATTAGAGGGGAAGGGGGTTAATCCAACCTCATTTATTGCTGTCATCATCACGATCGTCATTACAACTGAGTCACTAGGTCCCAGGCTCTCAGCCGAGTTTCCTGTTCATAAGAAAGATACTCACACTCTAAGGTCAGTACTACTATGATTCTCTACTTTGAAATTAAGAAAACTGAGGCATTCAGGGATAGTATAAATTACAGTCAGTGAAATGTTACATATGGGTTTAGACTAATTATAGATCTATTAATCTGATGTTTTGCATTGTCATCTAGGGGGCTATATATAATAAGTGAATCTGAATCTTGGGGTTGGCCAACTTCAGAACAAGAAAATCAGTCCACAAATAGACAGAGCACTGGTCTGAGTCCTAAGGCTTGTTTGTAGTTTAGTTTGTCAATATTTTTTCCACTTTGGCCAAGCCACTTTACCACCTGGACCTTAATTTCTCTGGTCATACCACAAGAGGTTGGATTAGAATTCCTTCCCAACCCTGACATCCTATCACACAGTAATTTTAGGGACAACTTATCCATACTACATTTCCTGAAAACAAAAGAAAGCGTTGTCTCAGAAGAGTGATGTCCAAAAGGTCAGAATCTGCCTTTCATGTTTCATCAAAGTTAGGTTAACACTTTCACCTTGCACTTAACCTTCCCCCACATCCAGTGAGAACTGCTACTCACTTGTCCCTCAACAGCAGCAGACATATTCAGCCCCCTGAAACTCTGCTGGCTCCAGCAGCCTGGGAGGCTGAAAGGTAAGCAATGCTTACTTTTATAATCGCATTCTTTGCTTCATGAAAGGATCTCCTAAATGAAACCTTCAAATGGCAATCTTCTTAACACATTTAAAAGTAATTTAATTTACTTCTGTAGAGACAAATTTACCATATCAGGCAAGTCCTACCTTTATCTGCAGCCACACTTTTGAATATTTATCAGTCTTACAGGAGCAGGGGCATTTTATTCTTATGAAGGAAAATATATCAATTTGCCGATTGAAAGCACATTCATTGCCAGACTATTTATTGAGCATTAGGTTCTGGCCTAGAAACTGGGAAAATGAGGGAAGGTTAAAATTGGTACAGCAAGGATCTACACAGGACTTTAAATTCTAAAACATTTGTTGATTTTCTAATACTATGCCTTAAAATGGAGTGCATACTGTGACAGGAGAAGTCTGTTTTTGTTTTGGTTTGGTTTGTTTGGGGCTGTTTTCGCATATTCCAAGTTTAAACACACATAGGAGATTTCTGGAGTATGTGATATACTAAAACCTGTGACTATGGAAAGCAGCAATAATAGCAAAAATAGAACAGGTGAAGAAATGTAGGTGAGCAAAAGGAGGATATTGTTAGAGGTAAATGAAATGATGAGTATTAAGATACAGAGGAAAGAGGAGAGAACTGAGGAACAGTGTGTGTGTATGTGTGTGTGTGTGTGTATGTGTGTGTGTGAGAGAGAGAGAGAGAGAGAGAAGCAGATGCAGACACACAGATACACATACACACACAGAAACTGAGAGACAGACATACACAGATATACAGAGAGAGACAGACACACAGATACACAGAAACAGAGTCAGAAGAGCATACAAACACAGACAAACAAGTACACACACAAACACACACACACACACACCTGAAATAGTAAGTGACAACAATCTTGCTAGTTATATCTATTACCTAGAAAAGATCTTCCATCCTGTGCTTTGGGAATCTGTAAATATGTTTCCTACAAGAAAAGATTGCCAAGCTGATAACCTAAAAATGTCTCTCAAGGACCTAAAGGTGTCTAAACTTATAAGGAAACTCAACATGAAACGTTAATGCCTCTCACTGAGTAGGAACTTCTGTCTCTGTGTGAACACTGACTTTTATGCTCTGTTATGCTTACTGATGTTACCCAGCCAGGTTTTATTCTATCTTGCAATTGCTGTTTCCACCCAGAAAGTTGTTTGGAGATGATCAGAGATTTTTACCCGCTTCTAACCATTCCTCACTTTGCCTTGGATCATAAAAGTCTAGGGTAAGTTTCCAGTGAGATGTAGTCAAGAGTCTGTAGTGGAATTTTACAAGATAGCTCTCCAGGAGTAAGGAGTGGAAGACTGGCTTGGGTTGTAGGCATGAGATGCTAATCTAGTCTCCTCTCTTTTATGAGCCTTTGTCAGTTTATCTGTGGAACATGCTGACTAATGAGCTCATAGTCATAAACACATTACACACAGCTGTAGCTCACACAGAAGTTCCCTTATACATGAGTTTTCTTTAGTCCTAATTTTTAAAGAACTCTGGGACCTGGTATGGTGGCTCATGTATATAATCCCTGTGTAGAGGAAGGGAGATTGCCACAGGATAAAAGGCAGCCTGATCTACACAGTAAGTTCTAGGAAAGCCATAGTGGGGTACATAGATCTGAACCTTTGACTTGCAAATTCAAACCTTGGCATTATGGGTGGGGGTAGTGCTTGGGAAACGGTGAAAATGGCATAGTCCCATGGTTTTGGTAACAGAAACTATGCCTACTGACCAATCAGATGTTTGCTTATCATGGAAGAATGAGACATTTTCTAAGGGACACAGTTCTGGCCTAAGATTCGATGGGTGACTTCAAAATCAAAAGCTGCTATTTCCCCTGTGTCCTCCCTTGGGACTGATACTCACTTATCAACCTAACATCCCCCTTCCTGTGTGAATAATGCACCTGAAAATTGGGTGCTTTGTATCAGTTACTTACAGATTCATTTAATAACTTGTATCAGAAATTTAGAAATTTCTTTTTAAGTTTGCTATAACAAGCAATGCTGAAATTAATAATACACTTTTCCTTTGGAGTATATGTGTATGCCTTTCTGAGGTATGAAGGCATGTCTTCAGTCATTACTGGATGATGACAAATAACTGCTTTTATCAACTCACATTCCCCTAATGGAATTCAACAGTCTATTTCTCTACATCACCACTCGCTCTTGAAACTGCTATATGATTTTACTTTTGCCAATCAGTGTAAAGCAACATCTCCTAATTGTTTTAGGTTTATTTCTCTGAAGAATTAGTGAGACTAAGTGGATTTTAAATAAATATTCATCATTCACATTTCCTACTGATGCAACATACACTGTTTAACTCTTCTTTGTTGTTTTGCAAAATTTATGTATGTGACCTGGATGCTAGTTTTCTGTGTGTGTGTTATGTGTGTTACTCAGGCCTGTCTTTTAAATTTCTATAGTAGTATTCAATCATACCAAAGTTTTAAATCTTTCAATGTGTTCCAACTTACTGTCCCATGGAGATAAAAAAGGTTGTGGGGTTAAACCACATGCTAACCAAATACTGTAATTATGTTTACCTCTTTTAATATTTAATGTAACTTGGCATTTGCTGACTCCGAAAGACTACATGAAAATTACCATTTTCAGTGTTTTAGTCACTCTACTAGAGATTCAGATGTGAGGAGAGAAAAGACGAAATAATCGATTGCATCAAGAAAAGAACATCAGATCTCAGATTGGAGCCTTGATGCCTTCTTTAGATAACAGGCAAATCAATACTACGCGGACAAAATGGTAGATGTGTAGATGTGCTACAAATGCAAGGCTGCATAAATATGATCTAAAGGGTACTCATTTTTTAGATGTTGGTCAGTTTTTTATAACCAGCTTATTAAAGAATAATAAATGAAATAACTCTCAACTCAGGCTGTGACATTAGTGGATTCAGAGAAAATGATGCTTAAGACAGAGAGAAAAGAGAGATATTGTAGGCAGAGGACATAATAAAAAAGGAAATACAATAAGTAAGTCATGATCTGGTATGTTTGTGATTGTGAACTCTAATTTGGTGATTGTGAGTTACTAAATGACAGGTGTTTTTGCCTCTAGTATCTAAGTTTACTAAATAGGACATATATTCTTTTTTCTCTTCCCCCTTTTATTAAAAATAGACTTTTGCTCAGATAATATATCCTAATTATGGTTTCCCCTTAGTCTGCTCCTCCCAGTTTTTCCATACCTCCCCTCACATCCAGTTGCACCCCCTTCCTGCCTTTCATTAGTAAACAAACAGGCTTCTACAAAATGGTAATAAAATAGAATAAAACAAGACCTAACAAACTTAAGTAGGATACAACAAACAAGCAGAAGAAAGAGAAAATGCAGAGGAAACAAAGACATGCTCATTTGCATACTTAGGATTCCCATAAGAACACTAAATTGGAAACCATAATATATACACATAGAGTAAAAAAGAAAAGAGAAAAAATATATGACTATAAACACACAAAATATAAAATAAGTTAGGGTTAGGGTTAAGTGTCTAGGCAAAACCTTCATACTACATTAAGAGACAAGGAGTCTCCAAAGATTCTGTTAAGTTCCCTTTCTGTTGGCCATCTCCTGCTGGGCATGCATCCTACCCTTATGAGTAAGTTGTTTGATCCTCAAATAAGAAGCCCTTGAAAAAAACTAAATTTTCATATGCACATGCCTAGTAATTGGAGATTGTTTCTGGGTTATAGGGAGGGCAGTGACATATTTTCTTTTAAGTGTCTGTCTTTTAAGTGAGCCCCAAAAGTCTAGGGCCCATATAAAAGAACTGGGGGTGTCTAATATGCTTATTTTGAAAACAGTAGAATCTTCAATTCACAATCATTCTTCTTAACTTAAATGTGTGCTTTGGGGGGCTGGAGAGATGGCTCAGAGGTTAAGAGCACTGTCTGCTCTTCCAGAGGACCCGGGTTCAATTCCCAGCACCCACATGGCAGCTAACAACTGTCTGTAGTTCCAGTTCCAGGCAAACACCAAGGCAAATAAATAAGTAAATAAATAAAGTTTAAAAAAAAAAAAATGTGTGCTTTGTTCCAGAGCATATGGTCACCTTAGAGTCAGGAATTCCCATATCATATAAAAAGTAGTGTGCAGAACATATGAAATGTCCTGGGATTCTACCCATACTCAATAGCTTGTTAGAAGTGGGGCTTTGAAATTTTCTAAATTTGAGTTTTCTGCCTATGAAGTGTTAATTAGAAAGGCTACAGACACAACCAATACTAAAAGCAGTTTTAAAAAATAAAAGATATTTCTATGTACTATAATATGGCAGATTTTCATAAGAATTGACTATATTGCTCTCTTAAGAATACTATATGCAAAAATAAAGTTTAACTTTCTTTTGAAGTTGCACTGTATTTTTCAGTTTGTGGGTTAAAGTCAATTAAAATGATTTTTACCAGCATTAAAAACTAAAAACAGAATAAATTATTAGTCTAGAATAACAAAAAAATTAAAGAGACAAAAAATGTTGTGTAGTTTTTTGAGGGAAATGAGAGCTACCACCCAGCTCCCAAATAAGTACATGGGGACTTATTCTTACTTATGAATGCCCAGCCTTAGCTTGGCTTGTTTCTAACCAGCTTTTCTTAAATTATCCCATGTATCTTTTGCCTCTGTACTTTTACCTTTTGATATAGTTTTCTTTACATCTTACTCCATGGTCTCCTGTGCTGCTGGGTGGCTGACCTCTGATATCTTCCTCTCATTCTCCTTTGTTTTGCTCCTCCATTTTCTCTTCCTAGATTTTTCCTTCTATTTATTCTCTCTGCCTGTCAGCCCCAGCTATCCTTTTCTTGCTTACTATTGGTCATTAAGTTCCTTATTAGACCAATCAGGTATTTTAAACTGACAAAGTAACATAGCTTTACATAGTTAAACAAAAACAACATAAAAGAATGCAACACAACTTTTCATCATTAAAAATTATTATGCAACATAAACAAATGTACCACATCTTAAGCAATTATTTCACAACAATGTTGAAATAGAATTATAGCAGAGAACACTAGATTCATGTGTGTGTGTTAGTTAGTTAGTTAGTTAATTATCAAATGTATAAATTATTTAAAAAGAGACAACCTAGAATATATGTTGCATGTTAAATATCCCAATAAAGGATGGAGGAGATTAACAGTCCTGTGACTTTGCAATGAATATTAATTGCTGGTCATTGGATGAATGATAGAAATGGCCAACAGAGAAGCAGAGGCATTCATGGGAGCTAATTTCTACATAGGAAAGACTGATATGACAGTGAAGAGCTAGGGTCTATTGACACTGGCTTGGCTGCCTCCCTCAGGAGTGAAGAAGTCAACATTGCATTCCCAAGAACAGCAAATGAAGATTCATAGGTCTGTAGATATCTTTTATGGATCCTAGACTTTCACACTCCCTTAAAAGGTAAGGGTCAAGAACAAATATCCTGTTTAGTAAAACTAGAAATTCTGGAAATACACATTAATCATGCACAAAACTCAAGCCATACAGGGTTGTAGTGCTGAGAAAGAAAAGTAGTCATGAGGTTCTGCCCCTAATCAAGAAGCTATTGCAATTGATATCAGCTTGAAAAGGAAAAATCAGTTTTCTCCAATGAACTTTTATTGGGCATTTTAGCCATACTTTAGGGTAGGCCCTATTTCTAACAATAGATGACCAAAACAAAAATGAACTATAGTATTTTTATAGATTTTTGCTTCGTATTATTTTGTTTGGATGTTTTCTGTGTGTCTGTGTATGTGTGTGTGTGTGTGTGTGTGTGTTATTGATCTTTTGATTGTATATTTCCAATTTTGTGATTTTTTTGTGTTTCTTATGTCATCATCATCATTATTATTATTTTATTTATTATCATTATTATTGTTGCTGTTTTTGTTTACCTGCTTGCTTTCTGAAGGAAGAAAGAAAAAAGGAAGAAAAGAGCATGGATTAACTGGGTGGGAAGGCCTGAAGTATCTAGGAGTAGCCATGGAGGGGAAAACCAGGAACAAACTGTATTGTACAAAAAGAAAATGTTTTCAATAAAAAAAATATAAAGAAAAAAAAACTATCCAGTTTAGAGATAGTTTATCAACAAAAACTAATCCTAAAAATCTAATTTTGGAGAAACGTATTTGCTCATTTGAATTTAAATTGCACAACCTCTAAATTCTCATTTAATCATTTTATGAGCTTCAGGGAAACATTTACTACTAAGAGTTTACTACTATTAGTGAATCTTGACAAGAAAACACAGTGGTCTTGAAACAACAGCCTTTATCGTTAATGAATTCAACTACGTCTTCAACAAAATGGTTTATGACCTCACTAGACTCTGGTGACGGCTAAGTTGAGAAAATGTCAGCAACACATACATGATGAGAACAAAGACAATGAGTTTATATAGACTACACACAGGACACCGCAGAGGACACTGGACACTCATATACAACAAGTACCACCCCCTCTGACCTGTGGGTTTATAGAAAACTTGAAAGAAGCTTAATAAAATCTCAGGTTCAGAAGTGGCAGTGTTCCAGAGCTAGGTAAACGTAGCAGAAAAAGGGAGGAAGGTGCAGTAGAGTAGAGATAGTGTAGCGAGGCTGGGATCACAGGTAGCTACAGACCTGGCTGACAGCAAGCAGCCAAAGAAGCTGCAGAAGTGGAAAGGCAGAGAAGGCTGCAAAGCTGCACTGAGAAACTACTTGCGGAGTCAGTGGCCTGTGATGATCTCAGTAAGGATCCTGAGGATGCCTGCCTTCACTGGAGCACACTTAGATGGTCATTAGCATAACTACTAGTCTTATAGCATCAACACTTCAAGAAGTGCCCTCCAAGGTTTCACCACTCCCCTCTACACTCACACCCCACAACGCTACTTCATCACAGCTACACACAGATTGTGGTTTCAGCCATCATCATGAAGCCCAATCAGTCAACAGTGTGTTGCTGAAAATCATATGATCTAAGTGGAGTTCACCTGGGTGCTTCTTCCTGGAGCCCTGGGTGCAGGTTGTGGCTCCTTGCTGGGTTTGGACTCAAGCCTGTTCCACGTCTACATATTCATTCAGGCTACTGTGGTAGCCTTCAAGGCAAGGGTGGAGGTTAGAGATGCCATGCAAAAGCTTATATGATGTCTAGATGCACCAAGTCAGTTCTCATTTTCTCCTCATTTTATCGCCAACACATATTTTTATGTTGTGTGTCAGCACCTTCTTCCATTTTTAAGGCTGAGTAATATTTGATATAAATACCACATTTTGTGAATCTATATATCCATTAACAAATATTTAAGCCACTTCCATCTTTAAGCTATTCTGTAATGCTGCTATGCACATGGTAAATATCTGCTTGAACACCAGCTTTGCTTCACTGGGTTAAATACTCAGGATGGAAATTACCTATAGCAGTTATTATATAATTAAGTAGTAATAATTACTGATATAATAATTATCTGAAGAGCCACCAACTACTTCCCATAGTCTACACTATCTTAATTCTTACCAGCAATGCATAAGGATTTGATTTCTCTACATTTAAACCAAAATACTTTTTAAAATTTTTTATATATTAGTTTTGTAGTGTGTGCATGTGCATACATGCATGTGTACATGTGCTCCACAGCATACATACAAAGGTCAGAGGGTAATTATTTAAAACTTTATTTTATTTTATTTTTGAATTTCAAAGACAGGGTTTACTCTGTATGATAGAATATTGACTGTCCTGGTACTCCTTCAGTAAACCAGGGTGGCCAGGGACTAACAGACATCTGTCTGCCTCTATCTACCAAGTCCTGACATTAAAGGTGTTTGTCACCATATCCTGCCTATGCCAAACATTTTATCTATTTTTTGACAAGAGCTACATTGCTGGATGTGAAGTGGTATTTGGTTTACACTTCCTGAGGCTAGTAATGTTAGCATGCATCCTGTGCTTCCCCAAGATCTGCCTATTTCTTTTGAGATAGGTCTGTTTCAGTTCTTTCCAAAGGCTTAAACTGAATACTTGGCTTCCTTTGGTTTGGTTGGAGTTCTTTAGATAATGCAACATATTAATCTTTCATTATATACAGGATTCTCAACTATTTTCTTCCACTTTGTGGTCTGTGTTTTCACCTTAATAACTGTTCTTTAACATACTAAAGCTTTAAATCTTATGACATCTGATTTGTCAATCTTTTTATCCCCTTGGGCTGCTGGTGCTGTGCCTAATTGCCAAATACGGTATTGAGGAGTGCTTCCCTTAACCCAAGGGCAGTCATATGACCAGACAGATAACCAGAAAAGCAGAAGTAAAGTATGAATGTGGTAATTAACCCATTGGACTGTGCCTTCCCTCTTTCAAATGTTGGTGACCTTGTAGCCTCATCTAACATTTCCACATTCTTTTGCTCTTAGGCAGGAATTTAGTCATGTCCCAGTAAGTTACCAGACAGAAGTTCAATTTGGCAAGAAGTTTCAGGTCAAGAGAAAGACATGCTTTTGACATTTCACTCACCTCCGAGAATGTGATAAAAAACCTTCTCATACCCTGAAGCCACATGTCGAAAAACAGGACTAGTCTCCATCATTATCGCTTTCTGTTATTCCAGTCTTCTAAATTGGCTTTGTTGAAGGAAGATAACTGAATTTTACAAATAAACTATGATAGAGGACTACCTTAGAGCCAGGAAGGTCCCAGCCAGAAAACAATCAAAATTCTTATAATCCCATCTAAAATGTTGATCCCTCCTGAGGAATCCCTTCCCCTGAAAAAGAGCAGAAGCTTATTTTTTACTCTGTCTGCTTTCATGTTTATACCATGTGGTTTCTTACAGAAACAAAAAAGGGGCGTTTTCTTCGTATCTTAAAGTTTTGCCAAGGCTTCTATTAATTAAAAATATTTAACAGGGAGTTTCCCCTTCTTTCCTTCATGTTAATTCACTATACTGAATATTCTTTTTCAGTGGGTACCTCCTTGTGTGAGACTGTGCTTTTATTTCTCTGCTATCACCCCTAGGTACTTAACTACATAGAGCACACATGTGTGTGTACACACATAGGGCCACAGATTAGAGATTCAGAAAGCAGAGGGGCCAGGAAGGATTTGTAGTTCTATTGTTTATTATGTTCTTTTATTTATGCTGTATGGTAAAAACAAACACACATATAAGTTTACATGGTGTGGACAGACAGGAGGGGTAAGCGAGAAAGAACAAGGACCCAGCTATGTCCCTCGGCCACTAAGGGTCTGAGAAAAGGGGAAGTGGTTTATAAGAAGTTTATTGCTGAAATTCTGAAGGAAAAGGTGGGGAGAAGGAACAGAGTTGAGAAGATAAGTTCTGTCTGTAACTTGGTTATCCCTAGAGGTTTGTGAAGCCCGTATCAGTCCACTTATTGATGTAGACTGTAGACACACAGATGGCACAAGCAAAGATATATAGACAACTACAAAACATAAACAGCTTAGTGGTCCTAACTACTGTGACTTCCATAACAAAAATCCTCCAAAATCCTCCAAGCAAAATCTCTCCCCCTCCCTCCCTCCCTTCTTCCCTCTCTCCCTCCCTCCCTCTCTCTCTCTCTCTCTCTCTCTCTACATATATATATATATACACATATGTATATATATATGTGTGGGTGTGTGTAGTGTGTATGTATATAATATGCAATATAATATGTTTATATTATAGACAGATAAATAGACCAATAGACAGACAGATAGATAGATAGATAGATAGATAGATAGATAGATAGATAGATAGACAGATAGATATATGCTAGATAAGCATGGCTACGATACAACAAAGAACTCTTAATGCCTAATTTACTTCAAGAATAAGTCAACTGTAGAAGTATGGCCACCCAGACCCTTGTAGAAAGAGTATGAAAGATCAAGATCTGCAGGATGAATGCTGGGAAACTGCTTGCTGGACCTTTTAACTCACCTGTTATTTGTTATTACCCTGCTTTAACGAGAGAATGATATTGGAGTTAGAGGTGGCAGAATGACCCATGTTGCAGGTCATCCTGCTGAGCCGGGCACAGTGGTTTCTGGTTTCTTTGCAGAGAAACATTATTGTTGTCTTCTCTCTCCCTCAGCATCTGCACTGCAAATCCCACCAGACATTGGTGCTACTGGGTTTTAGTAGAGGTCTAGAGAGGTTCCCATTATCATTCAAATTGGCCAGCTCTTGACCAGATACTGAAGCATAAATCAGAGCTTTAAAAAAAAAAATCCTGAAAAGCAGAGGGGAGAAAAGAAAGAGAGAGAGATGTGGAGGGGCCTAATGGTCTCACATGGGCCATGAATTAATCAGTGACACTAGAAAAAAAGGCCTATTTGATAATCCAGTGATTATTCCACCAACAGTATAAACACACTATCCCCAAGTTAATAAATAGCTCCTGGTATACAATTTGTAATCTTACCCCAGATTTTATTCTTTAATGGCCCTCAAATAAAAGAGAACATACATCCTCATGCAAAGCAATAAAGTGGGTACACTGAGCAGGATCGTCTTCCCAGTGAAGCATTAGGTCTTCCCAGGGATGCATATTCATTCACACAGCAAAGGGACACAAATCAACATGGTGGCAGAGCGGGTACCAGGTGAGTGACAGCCGTGCCTCCTAATGAAACCAAACCATGCAAGACATTAGAAAGATTGATTGAAGTTAAGTTAGCTACCAGTGTTGGCCAGGCTACCCCAGGCTGTAATGAAACTGCCAGGGATTATTTATGGAGACACAGAGTTGGGGGTGTAAGTTATAGTCAGCAGGATAATGTTAAAATAGACAGACACGTGATTAAATCTTCAATGAGAAAGGAACAGTGGACACCTAGTTCTACTGCCCCCTCCCACTGACTGGGACTGTTTGCTTTCCCAAACCTCCCTGTCAGAGTGAAAAAAGCTAGATTCTCAACTGGAAAGAAAATGGGTCACAGAAAATACATTGTTTGAAAATATTGACTTTGGACAGGACAATAGAGAGTGTCAAAGTCAGCATTAAGTAATTGATTTAAAAAATAAATTAAATAAATGCAATACAAAAACAATACTTTTATCTAGGCTAAGGCACAAAATACATGTTTATCCTTGATGCTTTTAATCATCATTTTGGCCACGGTCCTTGCATGAGCACCAGGCAAGAGGGAGATAAAAGGAGAACCAATATTAATTGTATGTCATCACAATAACCATGATGGAGAAAGCCATAACAATCCCCATTTAACACATGTAAAGTCTGCATAAACTTTCTCAGGAAATACTGCTGGAAATTTTATATCTGGATAAATCAAGGTTATGGGACAGAATAAATGCCACTCTCAAAACAGTTTTAAATAAGAATTATATACACATCTGCTCTAGGTTGCTTTCTGTAGCTGTGATAAAACACTGACCCAAAACAACTGGGGGAGGAAAGGATTTCTTTCATCTTACAGGTAACATCTAGGGGAGTCAGACATGAACTCAAGCTGGATTCTGGCGTCAGTAACCGAAATAGGGATGCTGGAGGATTAGATTGCTAGTTATTAGGTTCTTCCAGCTTGCACATCTAGCTTTGTGCATAGCTCAGGCCCATCTGCCTGGGAATGTACCATCCACACTGGACTGGTCAACAGTGGGCTGAGCTTTCCTATGTAAGTTAGCAATCAAGAAAATACCACATAAGCATGCCCATATGCCAGTCTGATTTCTGACTGAAATAACCCTGCATTGAGACGCTCTCAAATAACACTGAGCTGAGTCAAGTTCACTAGGAAGACAATCTATTGAAGTTAGAAAACCCTAAGGCACCTAAGGAATAGTTGGCCAGGTAAAGGAGTGATTCCCTTTATGCTAGAAGGTATATCAGTTAAACTCAACCACATGCCAGAATGCAAAGGATTTGAAGTAATGCAATACATACATACATACATATGTGTGTGTATTATAAGCAGCCTCTGAGCCCACAAAGGAAGGTACAAAGAAGTGGAAATGGATTTGAATGAGGAAAGAAAATGACTGGAATCTGTCATGTTCCTCATTTCTGCTCTACCTACTACATGTTTGCTTGGTTTTAAGGTGCACATACAAAAAACAAAAACAAAGAAAACAGAAATGAGCTAAAAGAAATGAGAGTTCTACAAATATGATTATGTGATGCATAGGATATCCAAGAGGCTAGATATGTCAGCAAATTAAAAGTCGCTTTTAAAAGCTCCTTTAATACATAGTCTGAGCAGCCCAAACATAAGGAAAAGCAAGCTGATGCATACATAGGTTTGGAGACTGCAGTGATTTGAATAAAAATAGTCCCCATAGACCCATAGGGAATGACATCATTAGGAGGTGTAGCCTTGTTGGAGTAGGTGTGGCCTTGTGGGAGGAAATGTGTCACTTCAGACAGGCTTTGAGGTTTCAGAAGTTCAAGCTAGGCCAAGCGGTTTGCTCTCTTCTTGTTGCCTTTGGTTCCAAATGCAGAACTCTCAGCTACCTCTCTAGCACCATGTCTGCCTGAATGCCACCATGCATGCCTCCCACTGTGATAAAAATGGAATAAACCTCCTAACTGGTCCCAATTAAATATTTTCCTTTCTAAGAGTTGCTCTATTCATGGTGTCTCTTCACAGCCCAAAACAAACTAACAAACAAACAAAAATATTAATACAGTGGTCCAAATATAATTCCCCACAAGTACCCTCTGTACTTCTTTTTTTTAAACTTCAGTTCTTCCATATCTTTTTTGAAAAACTTCAGTTCTGTATTATATCTCTCAGGTAATGTGGGTCTATGAAGACAAGGCCAGGAAACATGGCAATGAAATGTGGGGCCACAGCTGCTTAGGACTCCAGAAAATAAAAAGGGTGTGGGGTCTGAAGAGGGTAGAGGGGAACCAATCAGATAACACACCATGTGGTTTCTTGACAACTCCTCAGAACAGACCTTGAGCCAGAGGTTGGTGATATACAGGCTGAAGCAGGAAAGCTGCAAATTCAAGGCCTGATTAACTGGGTTATATAACAAGTTCAAGGACAGACTGGGCTTCTTTGTGAGCCTGTCTCACAATAGTGGTACTTTTAAAAGCCTGGGAATATGTGCTGATATATTACATTTGTAATAAAACCTGGAATATTGGGGAGACAGCACACAGTCAATTCTCACCCAGCTGTCTTACAACTTCCTCAACCTTGCTCCTGGTCACTTCTGCAAGTCACTTCTGCCTCTGCTGGGTTCCTATGAGGCCTTATATAACCTTCTTGTTAGTTGTATCCTATCCAGGTTAGGATTAAAGGTGTGTACTGCTCTATTTTGTAGCTAGCCTTGAACTCACAGAAACAGAGGAAGTTCTGACTCTGGAGTTATGGGATTAACAGCTTAGGTCACCACTCCCAGGCTTTCCCTATGCTGGGATTAAAGATGAGTGCTATTGAATCTCAGTTATTTGTCCTTATGCCCAAGGATCAAGAAATTTCTGAGCTGTCTGCTTAGGATTTGACTGTGTGCTGTCTCTGATATTTCAGGTTTTATTAAATCACTACAGGGAGGTAGGTCAATGGCAGTGTTCTCACTTACCATGTGTAAGACCCTAGGACAAATTCCTAACACTAGAAGAAAGTGTAAGGACATGGAGTGGATACAATAAGGCAGGAAATGATGACAGTCCAGAGCAAAGAAGCTGTATAGAAGGCACTGAAAACAAAGGCATCAAAGAAATCAGGCTGAATGACTGCCCTGTCAACTCTCATACTCCAATATTGATAGTTGCTTCCACTAGATACTTCTGGGTGCCTGCTACATATGCTGGAATGTGGATTTAAACGTTAGAGAAATCAACCAAGAAGGCATGGAACTTTCTAGAAGAGCTAGAGGTAAATTTAGGTGGACTGACAGCCAATGGACTGTGCCTCAAATCATCCTGGCTTAGTCACTTGTGGATGCTGAGTTGGGTCATGGGGAAAAGGGTGGCTTTTGAGGTGTGGGGCTTGGTAATTGGAAGATAACTTCAATGTAAAGCAAGAAGCCTGTGGGTAGATAAGAATCCAGGATAAGATCACTCTAGAGCTAGCTGTTTGCAAGAGAGTATCATAAAAGACAGAAAATGACTGAAGAAAGTAGATGGAAAGCCTAGAGCTATTGTGTCAGAGAAGTACATGCCTTTCCCTTAAAGCTACTTCGTTTTCAGGCTCACACACACACACACACACACACACACACACACACACACACACACACACAGCAGTAGTTCTGGGGTGTCTGACAAGCTTCCATGAACTGAACAGTCATTTAGACAGTTTCCATTCACCAACTTTATATGATGGAGCTTCTGTTCTTATAGAGTTATGACGGGTGGACATGATTCAAATTTAGAATGCCAAGAACTGTCCAGGACTGATGAAATTTTGGCTGTATCTTGTGAATGCCTCCTGCTCTTCATAAAATGTTTATCAGTGTCATATGTTCAGTTTAGCATAGCACACTACATCCAGAATAGAAATGAAGAACAGGTTTGTTCTCTGGCTTGGACAGACAAAGGTGTTGAGACTAAGTTCAAAAGGGGGAGGGAGAGAGAGGGGGGGGGAAATCCAAATTATAAACTATGGTTCTGAATCCTTGGGTATTTATGGAAAACACTATGGTTTTGGTCAGTGTACTTACTTCCATGTACCTGCAAGTTCACAGATTGGCCACTCCTCCACTTCACTTGAAGTCTCTTCTTTCTTTAACACACCAACTCTTGGTTTTGAGAAAATATTGCCACATACATCACTTGAATGTGCTCTTCCTTCAATGTTTCAGACCCCAAATACTGTACAAATCTCAGCCTCTGCCTGCTTATGTAATTGTCACTGAATTCTTTACATTATAACTGAAACCTGATACTGTTTCAGATGCCTGTAGCTCATTTAAAGAAATCAGGAACAATGTTACCTCCTATCACAGAACTCTGTTCAGAAGCTTGCCTTGAAGGTACAGTGAGTGAGTAACATGCAGAAAGTCTTCAGTGAGTGATTATTAATTAACAGTGCTAATTGCAAATAGTTTTTCACTTCTCTGTTCTGTAGACAGCAAGAAAAAGGCAAGTCAACAACTCTAGACTCCTTCCTTGGGGATAGTCATATTTCATCACAGGCTTCCAGCTTACCATATCAAAGACACACTTAGCTCTAGCCAAAATCAGTGAGAAGACACAACTCTTGTGTTCAGCTCTTAAGTATAAAAACAATGGTCATGCAAGATCCCAGCCAAAGCCTTGAAAATATTTCTGCCTCTTAATCAAAGAGATAAATGCCATGGAAAGAAGAGAGACTAAGTGCTGAAGACAAAGCAGCTGGATAGCAGCAGAAACATGAGCTACTAGACACTTGTCTCTGATGCCCAGGGGAATTTACCTGTTTCTCTTTTTCACCAGGCAACACAGTCAGGATACCCTTTGATGTGTTTCAAAATTTAGCCAAGCAACAGCAGAGAGTATATGTGTGTGTGTGTGTGTGTGTGTGTGTGTGTGTGTGTGTGTGTGTGTGTAATGTGTCCTGCATCTAAGCATCTCTATAAGTACTCTTAAATTCCAGCTTGTACTATGAAGACCCCCTGATAGTTAGTGTTGAATAACACACCTAGCGAAAGAAGCAGACTCCTGAATAATTTCTATTTCCAGTGTTGACTAGGTGCAAACAAAGCATTATATGAGCCATCTTTATGATTATCTATCTCATGTCACCTGGAATACTCATGAGAGAGTAACTGATATTAAATGGTTGGGAAAACCAAGACCATGGACAAACTAAGACATTAGAAAAACTCATGAGAGAGTAACTGATATTAAATGGTTGGGAAAACTAGGACCATGGACAAACTAAGACATTATAAAAATGTTTTCAACAGTGGGAAAACTGAAACAAAAAGTTGAGGAGTCGACAAAGGCAATGTGAGTACTCAGGACTGAGGTAGAGCCTTGGACCTACCGTCTCTGGCCCTATATTGTTTGAACTTCCTGCTAAGTGTATTCGCTTTGTTGTTCATTGCTACTTGATTTCTGTTTTATAAACTTTCTGTTAACAATAGCCGAGGATGACAAGACTTTGAGAATACAGGCATCAAGCAATCTACTAAACACACACAATCATAAATTGTAAAAAGAAATTTCATCAGGAAGTCTATGCTGCAAAATAAATTCAGTGCATCTAATTTCTTAGAGCAAACTTTTAGAAAGAGTTGAGTCTGACTTTCCAAACAATCCTGAGTCCTCTTCACATAATGCTCAAATGTTTTACTTCTTACAGGTCAGAGACTGACTCAGACTAGCCCTTGAATTTCATCCCTGAGGAAAGGGAGTCCCAGAGAAAGAATGGGACTACTACAAGACAATTGCATAAAGTCCTCAGAAATTCTCACCTTCATTCTCTTATGTAAATTCTATTTTCATTTTAAATTTTTATTCTTTGTCAGTTTCATACATGTATACAAGGAACTACACTCAGTTCCACCCTCAATTAATCTTTACTCATGCTGCCACTAAATACCTTCTTCCCAAGTCCCTGCTTGACTTTCTTTCTTTTCTTTGTGTGTGACTTAGTGTGTTGAATTAAGTTTGCATGTGTTAACATGAGAGGAATGTTTTCACTGGGCCATGGACAACACAGCAGTGGCTAACCAGGAACACCTTAGCCGTGGCTATCAATAATCTCTTAGGATGAGTTGGGGTCTCATTAATCATCTTTGTTACATGATGAAACGTTTATCAGCCCAATCTTGTGTAGATCTTGTATAGGAAAAAAAACAACTACAATGAGTCCAAGAGTGTAATGCCATGAAAAGTCTGCAACACACCTCCACACCCATCTGCTCTTCCATTTTTTTCATCTCTTCCTCCATGATTTTTCTTCAGCCTTGGAAGGGCTTATATTGATGACGCATTCATATCAGGGTTTCTACTGTCCCTTACTCTCAACGTTTCTTTAACCAGGGATGAGGCTCTGCATTACCTGTTGCAATGAGAAGACTCTCTGATCAGGCAGTAGTAGCACATGACTTTAAGCCTAGCACTTGAGAGGCAAAGGCAGGCAGATCTCTATGAGGTGAGGCCCATCCTAGTGTATAGAGTGAGTTCTAGGACATCCAGGGTTATTACATAAAGAAGACATGTTTTGAAAACAGAAAAGCAAACAAACAAACAAAATAGCCTCTCTGATGAAAGATGAAAGCAGGCATCACTAATTATTAACATTTACAAGGCAGTTTGATTACATGTTCATCTAGAAAAATGATAGTGGTAAGTTCCCCACTAAAGCTTATTATCTCCTTAGTCTCTAGCTCTTGGGTAGGTTCACAGTATTAGGCAAAAGTGTTCCTAGAACTAGATTCCAGTCAAAAAGCAATTTGTTACACCAATAATAGTCATACCACTATTGCACCCGTGAGCACATCTTGCTTCATGGCTCATTATTGTAGCTTAGCATGCTCAGAGCTAGATGAGACCATTGATGATTTTTCTACTCTGGAATCCTGTATAGTATCCCCCAGAACTATGAAATCCGATCAGTAAAGAGAAAGTTTCCAATTCAGTTACTACTTGATCTCTGCACATGCTGTAACTAAAGTATCTGATGTCTTCACTAATATATAGCCCTATTTCCATGTGTCATTATTTCATTATATCATGAAATGTTCTGATTTATCTGACTGTACCTGAAGAGGAAGAACTGGATTCTATCTCAGTTCTTTTGATCCATGGCTCTGTAGCATCCCACATCTGCAACTCAAACCTGTAAGGATTAAGGAGAGATTTTACAAGAAAATTCACATAATTTTACAGCTGTAGTGTACAATTCTGAAATACCCTAACTGTACAGGCTAGTTTTATGTCAACTTTACACAAGCTAGTATGGCCAGAGAGACAGACTCAACTGAAAAAATGTCTCTGGCTGCAGAGCATTTTCTTGACTAGTGATTGATTTTAGAGAGCCCAGCCCATTGGGGTGGTGCCATCACTGGGCTGGTTTTCCTGGGTTCTATAAGAAAGTAAACTGAGTGAGCCATGGAAAGTAAGCCAGTAAGCAGCACTCCTCCATGACATCGGCATCAGCTCCTTCCCCTAGTTTTCTGCCATATGGGAGTTCTTGCCCTCTCTAATTTTGATGATAAATTGTTGCATGAAAATGTAAGTGAAATAAACCCTCTCCTACCTAAGATGCTTAAGGGTCATGGTTTCATAATAGCAATAGAAACCCTAACTAAGACACTGACTCTATTGTCACTCAGCTCATATGTATTAAATAGACATCACTTCATTGCTTCACATGTAGGTCACATTCACAGAGTTTAAACTCAAGATGGATAAAATTTTTTATGTCTGTCTCTCTTACTAACCCCATACAGGAAGAAATAACTATATTTCATGTGGATAATTTGAATCTGCTGTTCAACAAGCGTATTCTTTCATGTTGCCTAAGGCAATGGTGTCAGGCAGAACGTGGGGGAAAGCAAAGCAAAATGAGTGTGCAGTTTACTAGGGAGCTAGCACAGAAATAAGACAAAGGGAAAGCTTAAATAAAGGAAAAGGAAGGAAGGATGAATACTCAGGCCCTTCTTTAGTTGGCAGTTTCCAGGTGTGGTCCTTATGGGAGTCACCAGACACCACATCTGAACAGAAAGTCATGTGTTTTCTCAGCTGCTATGGAGTAAAAGGGGTATTGTGTAAGCTCTGAATTCTACTGACTATTTATCCCACAAGTGATGACAGGATTAAAGTCTAAAAGCAGTGAGTCTTAATTAAATGTGCTTTGGGTCTCTTGAGTAACAATTCAACATCTATCCAGTTCTCTACCATTTGTTAAATCATTCAATCAGCCATTCAATTCTTGCTTTTTATACACATGAATTGAATATTTACAAAGGTGTGCACTACAAATGTGGTAAATACAAAAGATTTCAGTTGATTGTTTGCTAATGCTTGCCAAGTGCTTAGTAGGTGACATGGGCTATACTATGCATTTCTTGGGCCACCACACTTAATATTTCTAATACTCAAGATGTCACCATTTCTATTTAAATAATAGTAACCTGATAAATATCATCTAAAGCCATGGAGCTAATAGGTAGCTCTATTTGTTCAGTGGGCTCAAGAATTTAACCATTGTGCTGGACAGGAATAACACTTTTCCCCATGGACTTTATAGTTTAATACAGATATAGAAGTAGTTGACCCTGAACTGGCTTTCATGTCTCTGTACTCATTTTTTATTGATGCATAATAAATTACACAGAATTAACATCTTAATGCAGGCTTTTTATTTCATGGTTCCACGAGTCAGGAGTCTGATAATAGCTTTAGTCTTCTGTTCGGAGTTTCACAGTGCTGTTGTCGAAGTGTTGAACAAAGATCAGATGTCACCCATATCTCCGTGAGTCTACCGAAGCAATGTCAATGTGACCATCCTTCAGTAGCATATGATTATTTTAATAGACTTTACTCCTTTATTTGTGCTCTCTTTATTACCCATGAGCAAATGTTGTGTGAATGTCGTATTGCTTCTGGCTCCTTTGTCACTATCAAGTTTTAATTAAATATTAAATTATGTCCACTGTCTACGCACCTTAGCATGTACCAGAGAGGAACTTACTGTAGCAACATGTGGTCCATATGTCACTCTGTATGCATGTGTGTTCACACCTGTGCTAGTGATGGAAAAAATAAGTTATATATTGATTCATCTTCAGCAGTACATCCATATAGTAACTAAAAGACTACTATTTCTTGGCACGTATATAAGTTAGCTACTGTTAAGTAACAAACAATGCCAAGTCAATAGCTAGCCTCTAGGTTAAGTTCTCTCATTAAAAAAAAATAGCTATGCTCAAATGGGTATCTTCTATTATCTCCATTGGTTCACTTAAATATCTGTCGTCAGTTGATATAACAATAAGCATCTGGCTAGAATAATTTTTCTCACTTCCTTCCAACTTTTTCAGGTGACTATCATTTCTACTATTTTCACTTGAGATATTGATACCTATTTAAAAAAAAAACATGTTTCCTTGTGTGGGTGGGGAGATTTCAATCATAGTAATCTCATCCTTGCTCCCAGCACAGAAATAAAGCCATATGACAAGTAGCTTCTTTCCCTGGTAGTGATACATGGCCCAAAAGATGGTTATATAATTTAATCAAGACTGATCATATATCTTCCATAAGGTCCAAATATAATAAGCAACAGAAAATATGCTTCTGTCTTGTAGGTAACACAATGAGTCTCAAAGCGGACAAATAAGAACATTAGCATCTAGCATAAGACTAGTCCAATGTTGACTCATCTAGTTGTTTTTTTTTTTTTTTCATTTGTAACCAGTGGTGAAGGATCAGAGCAAAAGGATGGTAAACTCTGCCACAGTGGTTATAAAGATAGAGGATAATAGCCTCCCTCCCATATAGTGATCATTATATTCTTATTATGATGTCAGAGACTAAGCCAGACATAGTGGTACACACCACTGGTCTCAGTTCACCCAGGCAGAAGCATGAAGACTTTAGTGAGTTGGAGGCCAGCCTGGTCTATCGAATGAGTTTCAGGACAGCCTGGGCTGCACAGAGAAAATCATGCCTTGAAAAACAGAAGAAAAAGGCGAAAGATTTATATGATCTGAAGAGAAACCAGAGTATCTAATCTTGTTCAGCCATTCTGGAATGCAGTATGGTGGTTTCTCGGAAAACTGGAAAGCAATCTCCCCAAGGATCCAGCAATACCACTACTAGGCACATTCACACTCCAAAAGCATTAGCTCAACTATGTTCATAGCAACATTATTTGTAATAGCAAGAACCTAGAAACAACCTAGATGTCCCTCAACTGAAGAATGGATTAACAAACTGGTACATCTACACAATAGAGTACTACTCAGCAGTAATATATATATATATATATATAGATATATATATGTATCTTAAATTTGCAGACAAATGAATAGAATTGGAGAATATCCTCCTGAGCGAGACATCACAAACCCAGAAAGATAAGCAGGGGATGCACTCACTCATTAGTGGACTCTAAACAAAAATCAAAGCATGTCCAAGGTACAAACCACAAACACTGAAAAGCTTGGGATCTGAAACACCTTGGATAGGCACCTTGGAGCTCATTCCCTCCAGAGGAACACCTGACCCAGTATTGATGTTGGGATAAGAAAAGTGGATCTGCCGGGAGTAGATGCTGAACTAAGCCACCTTGGGACCTTGGGACCTCCTGCCCTTGCTGGGGAGGAGATAAGGAGATGGGGAGAAGAGAGACTGATTGGAAGGGGCAGGAGGGGGAAGGGAGTCTAAACAAGGGGATACATGGGTAAATGAGACTTTATTCATAATAAAAAAGAAAAGAAAAAAACACCCACAACAATAAAATGATGTTAGGAGCTATGTGTAAGGAGTGGAATTTATCTCTTGAAAGAAGAGAGTTTAAAGGAAAGTTATTTCTTATTATTATCCTGAAAAAAAGAAAGTAGAACAAACAAGTAATAACCACTAACCTTCTTCCTTTGAGTTAAAATAACACAAAACAGAGTGCTCCACCATCAATACCATTCTCCACTACTAATTAGCAATTTGTAACCATATGCACCACGGCTTTGACATTAAGCATGATTGTTTGAATCTTGAGAAAGAAGAAGATCTAAGGAATCAAAAAATGGAAGATGGGATAAGACTCCACAATTGCTTGTCAGTAGCAAATGACATTTTCTTGGAAGAGCTGATAGAGTAGCATATCAGTTAACCATATTACATTGTGTTGTGTTGTGCTGTGCTGTATTGTGTTGTATTGCATTGCATTGTATGGATTTGAATCACTTTCCTATTATTCCTGCTAAGACTGAGAATTCTGGAAGCAAGAAGTTGAGGTTGATCAATCCCTGATGATAGCCAAAGAGAAAAAGGCCAAGTTTTAACCAAGAGCCTCTCAAAAATTAAAAAAAGATGAGCCCCAAAATTTAACCAAATATACACTATGAGAAGGCCAATCCTTATGTTCTGGACACACAGGTTGTAGGTCAGAATAATTACAGCAACATGAAATAAAATACGCCATGAGAAACAACAGTGAGCAGTCATGTAAGGAATATGTTTTTTCCATCTCTTCTTTTCTCATGTTTTAAACAAGGTAACTGTGGGCAGGACGTCAAGAGGAGCATATGGAGCTCTTGTCAGCGACTTACCAACTAGTGGCAGAGGCAAAGTAAGAGACCAGGGATTTTAAGTGGAGAAGAGTAAATCTTAGTCCTTTAAAGTGACCAACAAGGTATAAATATCTTACTAGAATGTCACTAAAGAGGTAGCTATGTAATTTATTGTAATTTCAGGGCACTAATGAAAGCTAAAGGGGGCACAGGAGGTATGAACCTAAACATTCGCAGAAAAGCTGGCACATATGTCACCATGCCCTTACAGAAAGAAACTTCAGTACTACACAATTGTTAACAATTTTGGAAAATGAAAGTGCTCCAGGCTCATATTTAAAATTCAATTAGGAAGCCAATTAATGTCCACGTTAAAATTTTTCTGCACTGATGATACTTTGATAGGACTTGTAGAGGCTCCTCTCCAAGTAATATGCAAATATAATAATAATAAGATGTTAGCACCAAAACAGAAGAGTGAGCATTAGGACTAGAGCATGGATGGCAGCACATGGGAATATTTAGACAAAATCTGCAAAGGAAGAATCCCTGAGATGTGCCCTTACATACAAATAGGCAACTTTAGATGAATGGAAAGGAAGAAGAGGAGAGAGGAAGGTAAGGAAGAAGGATGTGAAAATAAATGCAAGGTGAACGCTTGCTTAATGAGATGAAGTAACAGGAACGGCAGAAACCATAGTGCCAGACCAATTCACCACTCTGTGTCAATAAATCTCATTGTAACTTTATCAGAATCACTGCTTTGCATATAGCTGATACTTGGTCTCACCCAACAGCACCAAAATTGAGTACTTGTAACAGGCAACCTGGTCCATTAAAGTCTAAACTATTTCCCACCTGGCTTTGTATTTAAAATGTCAGCTGAGTCCAAGGAGTCAACTAGCTGCTTCTGTGCATCACTACTTACTCTAAGCAAGGTATTCCAAAGAAAAACAGACTGTCTTTATTGCTACATATAGAACTATGATTTCACAACTCTCTTTTTCTACCTTATGAGAATGGCCAGATCCTTTAACACCATTCCACTGGCATATCACAGGACTCTAAAGAGATTCATTTAACACCCTATCCCATCAGCCCCTTTTCTAACTTAGGGGTTCACAGAAACAAATCTTCAGAGGGAAACAGAACATGTAGCTTATTTTGGTAAAAACCTTAGAAGAATGGCCAGGTGGCACATCTGAAAGAGATCTAGACAATGGAATGTGTATTATTCTTCCAGCTACCACAGTATACAGTTAGAGCTTCTCTGTGTACAGCACATGCCTAGAAACTATTCTCGTTGAGGAATGAAGAGGTGAGGTGCTTACATCCCACACATAGAAGTCATTGGTTTTTGCCTCTTTTATCAGTGTCAACTCATATTATCTAGTGGTCAAAAAAGGCTCTAACAGCATGACAATCTCCCAAAGTATTCAGGAAAATCGTTGGAAATCAGGCTGATATGAAAGAAAATGTCAATGGGTCTGAAGGATAAGGGCAGAGGACCAGGTAACAAGAGTTATATCCATCATGTCTCTGACTTGATTTTATTCTGCTAACATGTCTCCATGTAATCTGGAATTCCCTTTGGATTACTGCAAGGAGTAATGAAGAGGATACATCTCGAAAGATGTAGGCTGGTTTACTGTTCATTTCACTGCACCCCATGTTTAGGTACCCTGACAGAGGGCATTCCTGAATTACTTATCTCATCAGAAGAAGGAAGAGAATAAAGAGAAAGAAATGTGATCAAAGGAAATTGATAAGAACTGGAAAAAGAAACTGGAGAGTAGGAGATTCCAAAGAGATAAGAAATAGAATTTTTATACCCCAGTACTTATGAAAGTATAAATCTAAATATGGACCCAGTGTCCCCATGATATTAATTCCTCCTTCACCACAGTCTAACAGAAGGGTAGAAATAGTATATGAGCTACCCAAGAAACTATAATTTCCATGCAAACACATATCAGACCACTCGTCTTCAAAATTTTTATTACCAAGTACTATTGGTCAATAAAAGAAAGGATCTATATTATACAGACAGAAAATTTCACTTGTGAATACTATGTACATGTAACAGGACCACACATATTCTAAATGTTAGCAGCTCATGCTCTCTCTCTTATTTCTTCCTTTCCTCCATTCATCCATATGCTATTGGCCCTTCTGTCTTTATGAGGAATCTATACCGAGCTATGTATATGATCTATACAGTACATATAGCTTCACAGCTTTGCTAAGTTCTACCTCATATTATCTTATCCACTCTATCTTTCCTTCATATGTATGACTGTGAAGTGGTTTCTGGAGAGATTTCAATGAAGAGGGACTATTGTTCTAAGTATTGTTTAGTTGCTCACACTCAATGCAAGAGAGAAAATAGGGAGAAAAACCTGAAGACCACTAATATGCATCTTTCTTTCTACTTTCTAATTGTGAATAGAACATGGCCAGCCACCTCACACTTTCACCTTAAGCTAGAGATACCCTCACCAGCACCATTTTTCCTACCATGATGAATCCCATCCTTTTACTGTGAACCAAACTAACCTTTCTTTATCTAAAGTGTTTTTAACAGGTGTGTCCACACAATAATAAAGAAGGGAACTAATGGGGGGGGAGACATGAATACAAAAAAGGGAGGGAGGGAGGGAAGAGGATGAGGAGGAGAGAAGGAAGAAAACAGAACGGAATGGCAGGCCAGGGTGGGACAGGGCAAGGCAGGGCAGGGCAAATTGCTGGTCACTGAATTCAGCTGACCACATTTATTTTCTCTGAGCGGCTGCAAGTTAACAAAATCTTATTGCATATTGTCAGAGTACTAAGTGCCTGGAACTGCTGACTTATTTTAACATCTATATTCTCTCTTGATCCAGATTACTAATATCCTAATCTGTAAGTGAAGAATGCCTTCTTTATGATACGTAAGTGTATTTATATCTGCATGTATTTTTAGAACCCACAACACAGACTGGCCCAAAAGGGCTCTAACAGGCTGGCAGTTTCACCAAATTATGCGGGTCC
Organism: Sigmodon hispidus; assembly: GCA_004025045.1. NCBI lineage: Eukaryota > Metazoa > Chordata > Mammalia > Rodentia > Cricetidae > Sigmodon > Sigmodon hispidus. Next base: position 2,312 of record PVIH01006524.1, on the reverse strand, counting down.
ATCACTGGAAAGCAACAGATAAAGGCAAATAGCGCTGGGCCTTACAGTATAAAGGAAGAGCAACAACCATCATGTGCTATGTCCATGTTGACCATGACTGTACTTTATAACTTCATGATACTCTTAGGCTTTTTACAGATGACTTAAATATGATTCTTCAGAATTTAACAACCTTTAAGAAGAGTTTACAAAACTTCTGCTTGCTTTACACTCAGGGCAGCTCAGTGTCCGTGGTAAAATGAGCTGTTTTCCTGCAATAACAGAGCCCATGTTTCCAGAGCAGGCACCCACCAGAGTTCGTGTTTCAGTTTTGGTTTACTCCAAGTTAGACAGAAGGTACAAAATTTAGTATCACTTCTAAGAGAATGAGTGTATGAGAGCACCTTACCCACACTGAACATTCCTATCTGAACTAAGCAATGTGCCTGAAATATAAGGGGCATTGTCAGGTCAGTCCAAGAGAATTACATCATAATCTTTGAGGAAGCTAACAGAGACAGTGGACTTATTCTTTTGGCCTGATATTACAAAATTAAATTTTATAATAGCAAACTGACCCTTGTGATGGTGAATGACAACCAGGAAGCTGAGCAAGACCACACATTCCTGCTAAGGATGGATAGTTGCACAGATGCCTACACCTGAGGATGTGCCCGGCGGACCATCAGTTATGCCTGAACAAGACTGGAACTTAACTACAATGACCCAAGAAATTCATCCAGCTGAAAATCGCCACTTCTTGCTCTTTCGACAAGTAGAATACCAAGCCACACTTTGTACAAGGCTAGAAAGAACTTCAGTGTTTGGAAAGGGAACCAGAATGCATTATTGCTCTCAGCAGATTTCTGCATTCAAAAGCAAGCAACCTTGTGTTCTCCGTTGACCTTGATTCTGAAGTTAAGATGCTTAAGTTAACAATCACTAATCTCACAGCCATACCAGTGTCCACCTACATCAGTGTTGGTGCTATCCTTACTCTTTAAGTTCCGGACTACCCTTTCAAGATTATAAGCAGCAATAGAAAGCTGAGGCCAGTGGAATGATGACCACATTGACTAAGTTCACAAGCAGAACTGAAGGAACATATGAGAAACCATAGTGTCTCAAGTGGCCATACCTGATATACAAAGACTTTTACTTCCACCCACCATAGTGATGTAATTAAACTCCAAAAGAGGTGCCTTGAATACTGCAGGGTTGTGTTCATTGTGTGTATGTCTTTAAGAAGAAGTTTGGAAGGGTGTTTCTATATAAATATTTGAAAACAAGCACTCTAATTTACTGTTGACTACATTTACATTAAAATGAAGTTAGTTGATGGTCACAGCATCATTTTGACATTTTGATTTTCAAACTGGGATAAAAGTCTATACCAACTCCCTACATACCTGGTATTCCTTGTTATTTAATTTATAAGCTCAAATAAAATTTACAAAGCTTGTGGAAAAAGTCTTACATATATGTTAGTTTGGAAAACAATTTGAAAAGCATCCAGGATCTGCCACCAAGTGACCTACAATGGGATATTTTCCTTTTGTTATTGGCTTTTGTTAGTGTCTATATATGAATATAATGTGAGATATCCTACACAATCTCCAAGGTTTTCTAAGATTCTCTGATTTGTTAAATTTTAATTTTTTTCTTCTTTATTTTGTATTTAACAAAAAAAATGTAACATGAATTTAAAATGAGGAAAAGTTAACAATAACTATGAACAGGATAAGAATCATAAGCATGGCATATCAAGGGTGGTAATGCAAATAAGATTGCTACACATATATTTACTATGTGTTCAGCTTTCCCTCTGAAATTTTTTTTCCCATCCCTGTATATCCTCATCCAAGGTCCCTTCCCCCTCCCAACACATCTTGACATTTCTCTTCTCTGCAACTCCCCATCCATTCGCTGGGCAGGGAGCAGACAGTCCTATGGTCCCACTGATCCAATAATGTTTGGATCAGTCACCACTCCTGGCCAAATCTAGTTTTGTCCCCCCTCCCTCAAGAATGAGTCTGGTATTCCTATAGTTGGAGTGGGGTTCGAAGGATCAGTCCAGGGTGTTTCTGATCCCAAGCTGTTCAGTGGTTGTGGTTTGTCGCTTGGGTATGTTTGACTTTTTTTTTCTTGTTTGTTTGTTTAGAACCCACTAGTGAGTGAGTACATCCCCTGCTTATCTCTCTGAGATTGTGATACCTCGCTCAGGAGGATATTCTCCAAATCCCTCCATTTGCCTGCGAATTTTTGGATATCGTTTTTTCTTACTGCTGAGTAGTATTCCATTGTGTAGATGTACCACAGTTTGTTAATCCATT